>VZTJ01003167.1:228438-282718 GCA_013397795.1 Orthonyx spaldingii
AAAAAAAAAAAAATCTACAAACAAACAGACAAATAAATAAAACAACCACATCAAAAACCCCAAATCAAATAGCTAAATCAAAGTCTGAGATTTCTCAGTATCTGAAATTACAGAGTAATGGCCTTTCTTTTTCCCTGTCTGAACCGGTAAATCTGTAACTGTTTACTAGAGAGCATAAAAACTCCCAGAGAGGAAGGACAAATAACAATACTTCTGCCTTGTGGCCAGAATCTCCTCTCAGTTAAGGTGATTTCCTGAAAGACAGGAGAATTCAGTTTCTGTCATCGAATAGCTTCTTTGGGAATTCAATTTGGGTCTCTTGTTTGCTGAGCTGAGGAGAGGTGTGAACATTAAGCTATTGTGCAAAGGTAAGTAATTAGAGGTTTTTCCCCAGTATTTTAACACTGTTCTACTAAAGTTGCAGGCAGAAGCCCAAGGTGTACCTGACCAAAGAGATGATGAGAAAAGACTGAAGAAGTCCAGAAACAGAGATAGAAACCAGAAGAAGTTAAAAATAGTGCTGTGAGACATTGGTAGGTGGAGGCATGCAAGAGATGGCTGATCTTCAAGGGGCACATAGGGGTCTTTTGGGGAAAGGAATCTCACCAGGCCGGAGAAAATCAGTAATATTGCTTCTAGGGAGACAGGAGGGAAGAATTATCTGGGTCTTTCAATCTGACAGATTCTGTTGTCCTTAACAAGTGTCCTTATTGTCCTGTGAGATTTCTACATTCCTTAGGTGGGTGAGCAAAACCAAGTTCTTGTGTTTTGTTTTTCAAGCAGACATTTTGCTAAATGTCATAAAAGCCATAAAAGTTCAGTATCTTAAGTCAGTATCAAAAGCATTCTGAAATGAAACTCCCCTCATTCTAAAAGGTTACAGAACCAAAATTTCACTGTGAATTGTATGATCAACTGAGGACCCCAGTTTAGAGATTTTTAGGGAATCTGGGTTTAGAACTATTTGCTTATGCATTTTAGATGTTTTGAATTTAACCTTAATCTCACATATCTTTTGCATATTTATTTCCCATTGAGAGAAGCATATCTGTGTGCTTTGTATTTTTAAGTTTTTCGTAAATAGAACAATAAATAACTAAGCAGGTATTCTGCTTTTTTAAATATTTATCAATACTTTTAGTATTTTTGTTAGCTGAGCTTTTTAGTGCTTCTCATTCTTTTTTTAGTCACTTTTGCTTACAGTTGCAATATTTTTTCTGAATGCTTTTGTCTTTCTCTTCCTCCTTTTTTATGTTTAAGACGTTTTTGTCAAGTTTTTTTTAGCTGTTTAAGAAAGCAAATAGTAAATACTTAAGGAGATGGAACATCTGTTTCGGACTGGATAATTCAATTTTAGTGCCTGACAGCCTTAGCAATATGGCTTAGAAATGTTATATTGGCACATTCTTCACTTCAATTGAACATGGTAGATCAAAGAGAAAGAATAACTGCAAATTACAACTTCCTAATCTTCAGGTATTTCACCCCAGTGCAAAATAAAGACACTAGATACAAGCTCTAACTCATTCCTTTGGACAACTTAACACAGCAATTTTCTATTCTTCCTTCCTTCATGCTTTTGTTAAGATGTTCGTGTCTCATGTAATGTTTGTTTGAAAGTCACCCTATTGTCCTGTATTCCTTGAGCACGTGGGGACATACTATGCAGGAGAAGGTGGAGTGAATGCTTCTCTGCTTTTTTTTTTCCCTTTGGGAAAAGTTACGTATTTCACTAAATGCTTTCAATGAAGAGCAAATATCAGAAACAATTTTAAATATATTTGAATTTGTCCATGTATGTGACAGTTGTATGTATAGATTTGACAGAGAGAGCAAATTTAATTTTTTTAGAAAAAAACATTCTTTTTTATGCATTAAGGTGATCTGGGAGGAGAAATAACAGAAAAATGGAAAAGCAGAGCAGTATATGATTGGAAACCAGATGACTAAAGAAATGAATTATGGGCAAATAGTATTAAATGCTATATAGATCTGTTTCATATTCTTAAATTCTTTGTCATTATGCTACCATAAATACTTGTAAAAGGTTAACAATGACAATGAGGGGAAATTAACCTACTGATCATATGTCACTTAATCATTGGATTATATATAATCCTGGTTTTCTTTTTTTTTTTTTTTCTTTTAAATACTGTGGTTTACATCGAACAGCAAGGTTTATATCAAGAAAGAAGGCTGCAGTTCCATGAAATGAGAAACAATGACAGATTTTTTTGCTGCTGATAGCTCAAAAATATTGATCAACCTTGACCATTGTGGTCAAAGAAACATTATTCCATAACTTGTCTTTGAAAAGTTGGGAATATGAAAGTGTTTTCACAAAAATCAGTAAAAGAAAGAGATAACCAAACTATCATAGAGTGAAGGAATTCACCCAAGTGGTGGTTTGGATATTTGGTAAGATATAACAATGTCATGTAGTTAAAATACTTTGTAGTTTCCAGGCATTTTCCTAAGGCTACTCTTTAACACATTTGTCTCTCTCTAAAAATGCAATAAAGAGGACTAGAGACAACCACACCATTCTCACAAAAGCAACCTACCAGAGTAATTCCTTCAATTTTTTTCCCTGCCTTAAATATTCCTTAATTACTTCATTTTAAAAATAATATTTGTATCTTTTTGTTAGTCACTACATAATGGATGAGTTTTCTTTGTGGTCATAAAAACAATCACCCCCTCCTCCTACTTCAATGTCATTTTTGAAGGTTTGTTTTGTTGCCCTAGGCTTTTATCAATGGAACCCAGATGTCTTTTCTCTTTGGAGCTGTTGACCATCCTGAACTAAATGTGTCCCTTGTGCAATAATTGAGTGGAAGAAAATATTTTATTTCTATGTTGATACCTTTCAAGGCTTTTTACATGCTAGTTGCAAAGGAAGCTTTATTTAGGTACAAAAATGTTTTTCTATAATAAAAAGAAAAACAGAAACAAAACAAACAAAATCAACAAAATCAGAACCCTCTAAGCCATAAAAATACCAAGCTAACTAGTTAAAATATTCCCTGGCTTGGGGCATTTCAAGCTCAGAAGACGAAAATAGACATAACTTAAAAGAGGCTCGTCAATGCTGCCACACATGCTGTCAATCAACCAAAGCCTGGAAACAGCCACCTGGCTACACTCAGCTCTACAGGAGATGGAGGACTGCACTGCAAGAGTGAATGACAGTGTGCATTATTCCCTAATCACAAAGCAAACCTATTTGTTACTTTTGGCTTCTGGCAGGATGTTGCTCTGCTTAACAGATTTTGTGTATCCCACCCGCTTCTACAAAACACCTGCATTCCCCAGACTGGTACTTCTGCTGCCCTGGCCTTGTTTTCGGCCATATGTCTCACCCCATGGAAAGAACTGTATGGACCTGATTTAGGCTCTAGCATCCTGTTCCTAAGCACAGCAGCAGACTTTGCGTGTGCATGTCTGTCCCTGAAAAGATCTGAATACTTGGAAATCAGTTCACAGTCTCAGGACATTAAGTACCAAAACATTGATGCACTTTTTGCTGGTTCCATTTTAAAGCCTGCTGTCAGTGGTTCTTCTTAATGCAGAGAAAAAAATCCCTTTAACTTGGAAATTCTTAATAAATATGATATGGAATATTAAGCCCATTTCTATGATACCATCTAACTGATAAAACTTCTATTTTTGTGCAACCTAACTTCTTGATTTTTATTTGCTTCCTTGTCACATATCATGTTGGTTTAACTTTAGGAAAAAGCAAAACAAAGCCCACAAATAAGCAAACACACACACACACAAAAGCAAAAAATAATCAGACCTATCAAAGGACCTCTTTTTGCAGATGATTTTCTGGTAAGAACAGTGGCCATAATCACACAGATAATGCGTTTAGTTTAGCTCTGATTTCAGCTAACAGAATCTGACAGCCTTTTGCAGAGTCTCTTGTTCTTAACTGTGCTACAGCAATGACTCTACTTTTATTATATTAGACATGATACTGATATATTTTAAACGGCCTAGTAATTACAGTAATGCCCTTAGGCCATTGCTAATTTCAACTTCAGCTTTCATTTAACTTCACTTGAGTGTATGTGTGCACTGAAAAGGAAAACAAATGGAATCTTCGGAAGTTTGTCAATTTAAAATCACTTGAAAATAATAATTCATAAACCAATCCTTGGAATAACCTAATACTGCCAAGCTGCCAATAATCAAACACTATTTAATCATAACTGCTTCTCAATAGATGAATTAAAATTAATCACCTTAATTCCTCAATGTGCTCATGTGCTTGTTCTAGCTTCTTTTTTTTTTTTTTCCCAGCTCTTGACTGATAAATTATCAGCAGGGTAGAAGCAAAGCATTAAGTCAATTATCTGGATAGAAAACTGGATCTGATAATGTACAAGCTACTTTTTCTTCTTGATAGCATATATGCCATAGGAAAATTTTAAAAATAAAATTGAATTTGTATTCTCAGATAATAAACTTTAAGGGATTTTTTTTTTTAAAGGAGAAAGAAAAAATTAAAAACCAATTCAATCAAGCACCATGGCCATAGTAAATATCTGAAGACAAAATTAACTTTTTCTTTGCCTCTTCTTCATATATCAAAGGATATAAAAGCTTTTTTATTTAGTCTTTGAAGCTTTATAAAAATAAAAACTTGAAAAGCACGTACAGTGTACTAATTTTTTTTATACTCAGCTGGTATTTGCAAAACTAAGCAATCACCAGAATATGTATTCATGTCAGTGGTGTTCGCTTTGTTTTCTGAATAATGACTTGAAAGCTTTTTATGCCCTTTCTTTCTCATTTCCACTGTCATGTGAAGCTATTCACAACAAAACAAAAGAAATGTGAAGCAATAAGGGGAATGTACATACAGTTTCTTTGTTTTCCCAATCTTTTAGAACACAGGATGTGGTTTTATTTTTTTAGTCTGACCTCCAATGTTATTTTTTTTAAATTTTAAAAGAAACAAGCTTTCAGAACTGTTTGTGGTTTCCCATATATATAATCTAAGTATGGATCTGTTTGCTGACTTCCAATAGCATTACAGACTCCCTCTGGCATTGTTGGATCTCCCCTGTCTCCCTGTGTGAGAAACGTGTTACATCTTTACAAATATGTAGCTAAATATGTAATGAGCATCTGGGAGAATTTTTTTTTTTTAAACTAAACTTGCTGTATCCTAAACTAATTAAAGGATCTTTTATAGAAGCTTTACCCACCTCAATCATGAGACTGTTAGTGTGAAGAAACCTAGGAGGGAAAAAAGCCAGAAAAAAGGAGAAGGAAGAAAAACTAGCAATCTCTCATCAATTTTGGAAGTATTTAAGCTTAGCTTTTTGAGGTATAATCTCAACACTGGCAATTGAGGGACTTATTCTGTACCAGGAGGGAGTATGTCCATTTGCTTTTACAGAGAATAGCAAGTCACTACTATAATTTTCTTCAGATAGTAATTTAATTGAAGCAGAAGTTGGGAACTGAGAAACATGCATTATGCCTACTGATTTTCTGCTCACGTAATCAGTTTACAATATTTTTTACTGAGGTATGAATATCAAACCTTCAGTACTGGCAGACCTCTTTAAAAGCTTATCTGCTGTGTCACTGAAATAAAAGATGTTTTTACAAAGCTATTGCTAAAGGAAGTGAAATAGTATGGGTGAACTATGATTTGTGGAGATACAAACAGGCTACTGTCTTTATTTTGAACCTTAAAGAAAAAAAACCAAAGAATCCTTCCCTCTGTGTCAAAGGTTGAATTAGGCTAAAGTTTACAGACCTCATACTTTGTATGCTTTCCCTACAAATTTAGTTCTTTCTGTCAGAGGAATGCTGCAGGTTGGGAGGGCTCCTGTCCATGCCATCCCTGATCTTCCACACCAAGCTGTGCTTCACTATATGAATAATGTATGTGAGTGCATGTACACACACACAAAGCATCCCAAAGGTCATTCCAGGAGAAAATGCATTCTAAAATGACTAAGACATGACACGCCTTGCAATTAGGAATACATTAGATGACTATTAACTAACATATGCATACAGAAAAATTATTTTTAGGACGTTGATTGCCTTAGAACATGGTGCTGAGTAAAGACCCTGAACCATTTAAATAACCATTAAGAAAACATGGGTAGAAGAAGAAAAGAGTAAAACGATATAATTTTTTGATCCTGCTTTTCAGATGCCATTTGAAGATCTGTTTACCACATTGTCATCATTTTTCACCTTAATAACAGCTCAAAGACTTTTTGTTCATATGTTACACTATTCCTGTTAGCAAAAAAATCTTTCCAATTCACAGATATATGATATGAACGATCCACATTACTTTCCACTTAAAAAGAAAAAAGTGCATAAACAACTAGGTATATCTCCAGGGGGGAAAAAATTATAATTCCTTACATAAGTTAGTTGTTTTGATGTCCCCACTTTGTGACACCTGTACCTGATTGCAGATGTGTATTTAAAGCTAGGCCAGGCTGATCCTAACAGAGAGTTAATATTTCCATCCCATTCAAGAAAAGAGAGCAAAGTTTTCTCATAGATTTGTATAAACACAATTTCATAGGTATATTTTTGGTGCTGTTATGAATTAAAGAAATAGGCTAAATAATTAATATTCTTGAGTGGTTTTGGGGATTTTTTGCTATGAATGGGCTGATATGAAATTTTTAGACCAACTCAAAGAGATAAATAAAACTGATACCTGAATTTTCTGTTCCTGCTGGTTGAGGCATTTTGCTTCAGTTTTTGTTTTGGCAAAAATCCAAATTTTTAGGGTTTAAAAATGTTTGCAAATTCTTTTGAATCAAAGAATAATTTATTTCATGTGATATACCTGAAGTAATACATCTAAATAATAAGTAACAATATGTGTATCAATATAGTTTTTAAGTATTTAGTGTTTATCTTACACCTTTAAGATTATTTTTTAGGTCCATATTCCTGTGTTTTGTTTATTAAGATATTTTATTTTCCAGCACTCTCAATTTGATATTAGTCAACGTCCATTCATTCAAAAGTATGCTGAATGCATCTTTTGGCATTCTTCTTGTTTGTCTAGACAGTTAGACTAGGTGAAAGCAGTTGGACTAGATTTAAGCAGTTGGACCAGATGGTCACTGTAGGTTCCTTCTAAATCAACTGTTCTGTTCTGTTCTATTTTTCCAAGCTTATCACTTTGATAAAATTATTCCTGTATTAGTATCTTTCCATTATACCTACAATAAGACACTCATCCAGATGACTGTCACAGCCTATTTTGGCCTTAATTGTTATCTCTTAAAGGGTAACAATGCGTGAAAAGCCCAATTCTCATCTGTCTTCATCATAATCCATGTAGGTTGCATTTCAAAGATTACCTTAGGGCTTTCTGTCATGATTTACCTCATGCATGCAATAGAATCTTGAACAGTAGCATAGACAGCTCATTGGTCTTTCTAAAATGTTGTTTAACCAGGCTATCTGGGATATAGAAATTGTAATGACTATAAAATTACCATTCTCTTAGCTACAGGTTCTTAAAGTGCACATTTTCCCTTTCAGAAATTTAGTCCCCTTTTCACTCCTGATTCCTTGTTTACATCTATTGCACAAACATACCTTCTCTACCTGGATGTCTTTTTGACTGCAACATCCAGCTGCTTCTAAGCAAACCTAGGCTGAAGTTTGAGGATGTGGGGACGACTCTGAGAAAGACAATGCAGGTAAGATTTCAGTAGCCCTGGATCGTTCCTCACTAAAAATGTTTAAGCAGGATTTATGCCTCAGAGACACCATCTCCTCTCATAGCACCCAGAAAAAGCAATGTATTATTTTGCTTTTCCTATACAACTATTACCCTAGTGAGACATAATTCAGATCTATAATTATAACACACAGGATTTCGGGGGAACACAGCAATTCTCTCAGAGAGCAATAGAAAACTCCATCTGGATACAAATGCTTTGCAAGCTGGCTATAGCTGCTCTGCTGCATCCATTAGCCTAAATGCCAGGAATAGGCTTTGTGGCATATCCAATGATGTTGTAATCTGTCTCCCCTCTTGTTTTGCAGTCTAGTGTATGTACCTGCCTAAAAGTTCACAAGAAATTTAAGTGCTGTGTGTCTGCAGTGGAAGAGCAATAGGGGCATGAATAGACTCGTGCAGAAGTTTCCTCTAGAAAGAGGGGAAGGAACTGAGCATTTTATGTTTTCTAGAAATGAGGGAATACCTCAGACTGTATTTCATCCACAAACTCACAGTTTAAACTTCTCATAGCTAAAATTTCTAAGATAATTACTACCTCCCTTAAAACTGATCACAAAAACCAAATATAATAAAAGAAGTCACAGCTTTCTATAAACTGGATTTTCACAAGTTTGATTCCTCTCTAGAATTATGTGTTGGATTTTGCTGGTTGTGAAGAACGCCGCTTCACGCTGTACAGAGTTTAACAATTTATTAGCAAAATGATAAATATAACAATCAGAGAACCCACAACGCCAAGCGAACAGCGCGCTGGATACTCTTTGGCTAGCTGCCAAGAGAGTCTGCTTTCTGCAGGTTCCGCGGCGACTTTTATTCTTTCTCTACGTCAGTCCATCCCATCAGCAGTTTACCCCTCTGGACTTGCGCGTTTCGCCGGGCCAAGCCGCGGGGTGGGAGGGAGAAAGAAAAAAAAAACCTTCTCCCGAATCGAAATGGGGGAGCGTGCGGGACTTCAAGCAGCCCCGCTGGCTGCGCCGCGAGGGCGGGAATCCGTAGGGAAGAAAGGGGAGGGGAGGGGGAAAGGGGAGGGAGGCACGCCCGCGGTTCTCCCCACCCTTCTCTCTCTCTTTCTCCCCTCCGCACGACAGAGTCGAGGGTGTGTTTCCCCCAGCCCCACCCCACCTCTCCCTGAGGCTCTGCTCTGTTTTCCCTGGGTGCTATAACAAAAATAACATCATAACAGATTATTAACCCATTAACAGAAGGCACTTAACTGGTAAACATAACAACAATTTAAATCTTAATATACGAAAGTCAATGCAAATTGGCCGTTTATAACATGGTTGACTATTTCTTAAAAAAAACCCCAACACCTTAAATATTGAAATGCATGCATAAAATTCTGATTCATTTTCAGTGGCTTTTAGAGTTCTCTGTACCCTTTCAGAGCTCTCAGTCCCCTTTTATGAAAATCCTTTCTAAAGGATCTTGAAACATAATTTTTTTCCCCCACAGTTTATTTGGATGACTATCTAACTACAAGAAAAACATTACTGTGATAATAAGAAAAAGAGGTATATATCACAAGAACCGAAGGCAATAATTTGTTTGTAGCACTAAAAAAAAGTTTCTTGGCTTCTCTGAGAATTGCAAAGGCAAGCTTTGAAATACATATTCTTTTCTTTGTGTCTTGCTTGTAGGAATCATAGAATGGTTTGGGTTGGAAGGGACTTTTATAATCATTGAGTTACAACCCAAGTGGCCATGGGCATGGAACCTTTCACTAGACCAGGTTGCTCAAAGCCCCATGGACTTGAACACTTCCAGGGATGGGACAGATAGTTAGGAAGCTCAGAGCTGGGAAATAAATGAGTTACAGGGAAAAACATGTGTTAGCCTGTATCCCATGCATACATGTGGTTAAACCTACACACAGCTGGGTCTGACATTTCTCTCCAAAAGTCTTCCAACAAGAAATCAGTAAAGGTTTCTAACAAAAGGAGATATACACTGAGCAATGCTCACGGAGTAGATACAATTAAGTTTTCTCAAATCATGCATGATGCATTTGCATAAGTATGTCGGGTCAGATGGCAGGTGTAGGCTTAGAGGTGCATGGTCTTTGTGCAAATGCACAGGATGCCATCTAGGCTGCTAAGAAAATCTGGATGCAGCTGTTGCATGCTGCTAATAATTTTTACCCTGGCTAGTTCACAATGCACTGCTCTTAACTATTTTTCAATACATATGATTTTTTTTTTATTAATATTTTTTACTTTTTTTTCCACATTAATTCTTTTTTTTAACTTTGATCCACCTTGAAATGTATATTTCAAGTTTCATTGCATTTGTGTCTAATTAAAAGTCATCATTATGTTGCTTAAATGTTAATACTACTGCACAGATTTACTAAGATAACACTTCCCTTCCTCAGTGATCTATCACATTCATTAATATTAAGACAAAAATTTTGAAGAACACAACTATATTTCACTTTTAGTCATAGCCTCAGCTGAGATGAAACTACACTAATGGAAGGTACATCTGTGCTAGTTAGGAGACATCATCATCGTACTGGTATTTATATTTAATATCAGTAATCAGTAAGAGTTGTGTAATTTCCAGATGTCTCTACATTTTCCTGTGTCAGATCCCCTTTACTTTTCAAAATGATTCTATTCAAAATGTCCATAAATCACTGACAGAAGATTTGGCCTCTAGACTAATAATTTGCCAGAAGCAACAGAATGGTGAATTAAGGCACTTTTGAGAATGACTATACAGTCTTTAATTTAATTGAAAACAGTTTTGGCTGCTTGAGGATCTGTTAATTAGGGTGTCTGTGCCTTATAGGCACACAAGGCTCTATTTTGCCTATGTTACACAGCTATAAGGTAGGAATACATGGAGTTTTCCCTTCTTTTACTGTATTTTAAAGACAGAGACATGAAAACTTCAAACACTGTGATTGTTAGATTACAAAGAAGTATATTTCCATGGGCATTTTGATTGTGCTGTAAGTGAAGAATTTGGATATGCATTTTATAATATTCTTTGACTTAGAAATCACTTCTTTAAAAAGAATGTTCTGCATCTCATGATACTGTAGTTCTGGTTGTTTTTTTATTTTTTTCTTGCTTCTCCTCCTCCCTCCCTCCCCCCTTTCCCCCCCAATGTCTTAGTGAAACAGTTTATTGTGAAATTTCAAACTTCTGTATCAGATACACTGGCTGGATCCATCCCAACCAGAAGATCATTAGGAAGGCAGCAAATGCTACTGTGAACAAGTAACCACTTTAAAAAGCCAGACTTCAGAATTCCAGCATTTGAAACCTTCAAAGCCTTTTCTCTATTTTTATGTTTGTCATGCTACAGCTACAGTTCTTGATCTGGAGTCAAAAGCAAGTGTGATACAATTTCCCTGGCCTCAAGCATAAAAATTGCTAACAGCATTGTGTCTCTGTCATGGAACTCAGTATCTGTGTGTGTCTGTGTATGAAAGTAAGTTGACCCAAAAAAAAGAGATCAAACAAGTAAAGTGTTACTGTAGATATATTTTTCCTATGGCTAAAAGAGTATCTGTCAGAGGAGAACATCTTGGGCTTTTAATTAAATATTAATATAAGGAGAAGAAAAGTATCCAATTTAGTTGCTTTCCTCAAGCACTAAATACACAGCATGAATGTGTATGCACCAATTAGATTATTTTCAGCAAATAGGGTTCCATAATAGGAATATTTTTTTAAGTGTTCATCTTAAATGTGAGCACATGGTAACAGATGTAGTCGCAATTCTACATCTCATTAGTTTGCATACTGCCTTGAAGGTTACAGACAAACTTAATTTCAGGCATCCGGTACCCTTATCCTCCTCTACACACACATTCAATTAAAATATCTTCCTTTCCAAGAGCAGCTCTCACAAAGAAATTGATTCAACATGTTATCCTGTGGGTGCCTGAATCAGAGCTGTTAGAGTGCTAAAATGCATATGACATGCTCTGGTGTTGCCATATGTAAGTCCGCCTCAGCATCTTTTCAGTTCAGAGATTATGTGCTAAGTACACAGGAACTGCTCAAACTCTCAAAATACAGGATGAAAACATTTAAGCTTTAATTTTTCAATTAGCTTTGGCATAGAACACTTAAATAGGTTAAATATTTAGGCGAATTTTTCCAAAATGATAATAAAAAAAAAAGACAAAAAAAATTATTTTCAATACTGTGTGACTTTCTTTGGTTAAATAAATTGATAAATGGAGAGTGTTATTGCAACGATTTCAAACAACCAGCTCAAAATGCGACCTCAAGCCAAATGTGAAGTTGTAGTAAATATGCACAGACTGATTTCTGTGTTGCACAAATTTGGAACTGACTGTGACAAGCTTCCAGCTGAGCCTTACTGGCCACAGAACAGTCTCAATGCTGCAAATCATAATTTCTCACAGAAATCAGAAAGACTCCTCATGCGAGAGCATGCTCTGATTTGCATAAAATATTTGTTGAAGGCAGTTCCTCAATCAGATGTTACATGTGATAAAAACATGTTGGCCCCATCTAGAAAATGCATTTATATACTTTAGGGCCTCTGCAGATTTGTTTTATTCTCTGCAGTGTTTGACAAGCAGCTAAGTGACCTAACAATATTGGCCTCACACTTGAAGCCTTTCAAACTTTCAGTGAACCCCTGATTAAAGAAAAAAAAAAAAAAAAAGAAATAAAAAAAAAACCCTAAGAAAAAGGAGGAAGAAGCAGTACAGTATTCAGTAGCACAGAATCCAGGAGACCTACGTTTCAATTCTCACTTTCTCTCACCCCCTGTACTGGTAAAGCTGTTGAGGCAGCTGTTCAGTGTTGCTGCCGTTTGATTACCATTCAGCAATGACCTCCATACAAATAGTTAGTGGTGCTGATGAGAAACAAACTGCAAATTCCCTCTTAGGCCTTGACAGTGATAAAGATGGAAAGAGGTTGCCTGGCAGTCTGAGATGCTAGAAATCCTATCTCAGAGTCCAAATATTAGCTTTATGTCAGTATTGCTAACACTTGCTGTTTTACCATGAGTTTTGGTATATGCATGTCTTTTAAAAACCCTATCTGGTAATGAGGTGATTAGGTTACAGCTTTAATTTTCAGCTGCAAAGCTCTCCTTTCTGATTATAAAGAAATAGCAAAACCAGATTCAAATCTGTGAGGATATAACAAGTTTAATATTTCTGTTTCTTTTTACCTAATTTGTGTAAAAAGAGCTACAGAAAAATAAAGTAACTGTCCTCACTTGCTATACAAAGATACTCCTTGCCCTTAAAATGCCTGCTTAAATATAATTTCTTATCTATTAATGAATTAGAGAAAAGCATCCTTCTCCTCTTGTTATTTTATGTAAAGAGGAAAAAGTTAAATTCATTTCTTCCTGCCATTCCTTCTTTCTCTGTATTTATTTCAGGACCAAAACCACCTCTTAAAGGTAGAGATAGCTCCAAGTATTTTTATAGCTTGTATCATTTTATGTTACTTTGTGTGAGAGGTTTTTAATCACCCTTTCTCAGGAAATGGGCTCACCACCCATCACCAACATGAATCTCAAATTAGGTTCCAATAATACAGTGCAAATTTGCCAACATTTCAAAATACTTAAATAAGTTTTGATATCATGCTGGTTGCCAAGGGACATTGCATTTGAGGTGACTTTCCCTGTTTTTGCTTTAACAGTCCAATAATATTTTACACCTCTCCTGATGTGCAGTACTGTGACAGTACTTTTGCAAAATTTATGAACATGACCTGTTTTATTTGATTATGTAGAACTACTCAGAAGAAAAGCTTTCTTTTTATGGCAATTACATTAGCTGTAAATGATTGGAAGAATGGTAGCATTTTGGCTGAAAAAAATCCTAAAAATGTAGTATGAGAAATTTATAATGTAAAACAAATCAAACCATAAAGGGTTTTGTGTGTGTGTGTGTGATTTTTTGGTTTTTGTTTTCAGGGTTTTTATTAGGAAACAAAAGAAGACCATTTTGTTCCTTGAAAAATAGGTACATTTCATTGTGCTGTAAAGATCAGAGAGAGTGTCAGAAAATAAAAATTTTAAAAAACCTAGTTTTCCAAAGCAACTGCCTTTTGAGAGAAATAATGACAATAGGTCTGTCTAAAAACATTTGGAAACAAGTGTCATAAATAAAGGGCTGATCACTGTAATTTACTCATGATTAAGGAATGATGAAAAGATACGCAAGTCTGAATAAAAGAGTTGTGCACCTCAACTGTAACAGTTCTAACAGTGTCCACAAAATAAAGGAGTTAGAATAAAATTAAAGGAAAACTCTTGTGATTTCCTCAAACTTTTTAACCTACCTTTAAATAGTATTTCTAGTCTAAGCAGAACTATATGAGCAAAGAACATGCTCAAAGATCATGATCAAAGATCCATGTAAAATCATTCTGGCAAAGTTTACATTAATGTATACATTACTTTACTGAAATAATTGTCAAATTTCTACAGGAAGTGTTAAAAGGGCATAAGATGATAGCTATTTATTTAATCCAATAACTTGATATTTTTTGGTATGGATCAGAAACATATGGATCTCTCAACAGAGAGGAAAACAGATATGGAGACTTTAAGTCAATGAACTTATGAAGTTGCTGTGCCCTTCTGTCAAAATAGTTGTAGAAAATATTCCCTTGGTCCATTTACTATAAAACCTGACCCAAAGATTAATGAAAAAAATTAATTTATAACATAATCGTTGAGTATTCTTCTTATTATAAAGTTTCTGTACTATAAATAATCTCTTTTTTCCAACCTGAAACAATAATAGTACAGTAGATGAAAAATTCTTCCTTCCAAATGATATCTTTTTGGTCTTGACGAGATGTAGTGCAATTGCCTTCCACTACAGGACAAGTTGACTCAGTTCTTTTCCCCATCAAGTGTTTTCTAGGGATTTGGTATTTTAAATATAAGTAAAAATATTTCCTGCACTGTTTAGAATTCCTGAGCTGATACCTAAATCTAAAAGTTTCAGCTTCCAGAACCCTCACTAAAATGAGAAAAAAGTCAAAACAACCATCCAAACCAACCAACAAAAAAAACCCCCTAACAAACAACAAACATAAATATGGTCTGTGTAAATATAGTAGTGTACATATTATAAAAATATAGCATAGATCTATTTTATTGTAAAATATTCATTTATATATGAATTGAATATCTAACAAATGCATGTCCTTGTATTCCGAAGACATAAGCAGCCACATGCTGTTATATGCAATCATCCCATTTGAAAATCTCTGTAATTCCTGCTGAAACACACCTGTTGCATCCTGGGGTCCTTCTTTCCCTGATCATTCAGGCATGTAGAAGCAATCCATGGCTTCCTGCCAGCACAGATGGAGCATCTTTTTTCATCCAATAGAAATTAAAGCTCAAGAAAAACTGCTGCATGCATAAGTCTCACTCAGGTTGAAAGTCATTGAGCTGTAGTGTACCTTGAGGTTAAACTGGAGAGAGCTCCAGGCTACTCTCGTCTAGGAATAACCAATAACATAGGCAAAAAGTGCATGTTTCAGATGTTATTTTGCAAGGTATTTGCAGACAAGTATGGTTCTAGACAAATGTCCTGAGAAATAGGCAACATAAGTATTTTGAACTGAGACCTTAATCCTGTCTCTTTACAGCAGTGCCAGGTGACAAAATGACAGTCCCATGCATGACTGTCACCCATGTGAAGAAAGTATCAGACAAGCCTAAATAATATTACCCGCAGAGCTTTCTGTGTGCTTTCAAGACAAGCTCAACACTGACCCATAGCTCCCGATCATATTTCCATGAGCACAGAATTAAAAGATCTGTCTCTTATGTAGCAGCTAAAGGAAAAATGGGTGAAATTCTTATGATACTAATCTTAATGAGATCTCTTCCATTTACTTTCATGGGACCATAATTTCACCCACCATGTGGTAAAGTTAAAAGAAGAAACTATGTTTAGTGTTAGTGAGACTTAGTGTATATTTACTTTCATATGCCAAGATAGAAAACCCCAAAGAGAGGTAATAAATATGAAAGAAAATATAAAGCTAAGAGAACTAAACATTAATGTAAGAAAGATAATTTTTCATGCACTGTGTTTTCAAAGAATGAAATGCTATTGCAAAGATATTTAAATAGTAAGCAAAAATATATAGAAATCCAGGTGTAAAGGTAATAAGCCTCTCTCCTTGATAATCATTCTTAGAACACACAAGTGAAGCATGCAAAGTTCTTGCAAAATTCTCAGTAGATACCCCTAGCTCATGTATTTCTTAGGGTATAGAAATAAATCAAAGCAAAAAGTGTAGTTTTCTCATTTTTATTTTCATTTAAGAAACATATTTGAAGACTTTATAAAAACAAAGTTCTTATGTGCACAAATATTTGATATTATTGCTCTTGTAGATATTCAAAGTGAGGAAGTGAAATGACTTCATCGACATTTCTTTGTGTACACAAATCAGTACAGAAATGAAGGAAATATTCTGAAGTTTAGATAAAATATTTTTCCGAAAATTAAGGAAACCATGTAGGTAGTTTACCTTCTTGAAAGCCCTAAGAGGCAGTCAGTACTTTATTAAATTATGAAATTACAGAAGAAGCTCAAAATGATGAACGTCTTTAGTTCCAGCAGTCAGCTTGCATTAGCTGGGTTAAATTAAAACATAAAGGTATCATTGATGACTTTCGCATAGAAATCTGTTGGTTAGGGTTATTGCACAGGAAATGCTGAAAATTGCCAACAGGAATCTCTTGGCCCAATGGACAGGGAAGAATCTGATTCAGCTGTGCCTTCCTGCAGCTGGCTGAAGGGCTGTGATCCTTCTCTTCAGTTAATTCTTTAACAATTGTTCAATGAAAACAAATTTAAATGAGGGAACAGGCTTTCGAGTCATTTGCTCCTGGCTGAGTGATTTCATCATTGGGCAATGTGGACTTTCAATAGCCTCACAACAATCTAATAAAGGAGTAACATCCTGTTGTCTTATACTGCTGGCATGAAACTGCATGGAATGGAGGAAAAGCAGCTTGCTTAATATCACAGAAGTCATCTGTGGCAAAACAAACTGCTTGAATCAAATTCGCTTAATTCCTGTCATATTAACAGCACCATCCTTCCACTTAGGGCATCTGAAAACAGTGTATTTGGTACAACTGGAGACAAAGCTGGTAACAGGATTTAAAAACTAATGATAGCTGTTTAAAAGTAAAAATGCAACTGTTGTCCCAAGTGCCACTTTTTCCAGTTGATAAGAAGACCTAGGATAGATCATAATGTAAAATATGTACTAATGTATATTGAATTTAAAACCTGGTTTATTTCAAAAATCAGGAGAGAATTTATCCAATTATCATTCACAATTCTGGAAGACATTATAAGAATATCAAATTTGATCCTGCTAAGAATTAAAAGAGGATGGTCTCTTAACTAACAGGTAATGTTTGTTAATATGCTGTTATTCTGTTGGGGTAGTTAAATAGAAAGAAGAAAAGACAGCAACACCCATGCTTGTACTTTCAAAATATGAGAAACATTAAAACAAGTAATATATTGCAAAGTAGGTGAGAAAAAAACATGGTGAAGAGAAGTCAAGTCTGAGTATAAGGTGTTTTTAGCACCAAAGAAAAGCCTTTATTTAAGCAAAAAGATGCTAAAGTTGACACTGTCCCTCTAAGCAAGAAGTGTCCTCCACCTAAAACACTTAATCTCACCCATCAAAACACAGTATTTCAAAATATCTGTGTGGAGGAATGATTTGTCACTTTTTTTCCAGATTGTCATCCTGATGAAAGGGCTTTGTTGTTTTTCAAACAATACTCAGACAGCATTGCTCAAGTTGTTCAAGATGCAAGTGGTGTTTGAAGCTTTCAAAACCAGTGAAAACATCTATTTAAAAATGGTTAGTGTTATCTACCTATCTCAATACATTAATCTTCTTCTGACTGTGTGCTTTCAGAAGTGGAAGAAAAAGCAGGCAAGTATACAATCTTAAAGTAAAGTTCAGTTCCTAAAGTAAGTTCTTTGTTACTGACTTTTTCAACTCTCCTCTGAAGCCCAGATTAAACCTATACAGAATTTCAGGTCTTCGTTATCTTTACTAATATTATATCAGTGAATATAATAATGGAGATCAAAAATTGCTTTCATATATCTGCTTTTTGATTTAAGTAATTGCAGAGATTTTGCTTGTATGTTAATCACAGGATAAAATGAAACAAAAAAAAAAAGGCAAGAAAAAGAACAGGAGTATATAATTCACAATATCCTTCCTAGTACAAATAGAAGAATTACGCTGCAGGAGCTTGTCCTGTTGGCTATAGCTTTTCAGAATGTTCTGTAGGCCAAACCCAAAACAAAGCACTCTGTTATGAAAAAGAAATTAAACTGAATTTTTCTAAAAGTGATATCAGAGGGAATAGTTAAGCCTGATATTTTGTAATGTAATGCAGACACAGAAAGAAAAAATCAAAACATGCCCCCCCCCCAAAAAAAAAAACCAAAACAACCCAAACCAGACCTAATTTACCAACCTAAGTTCTATTTTTTCTGAGCTTGAATAAATCCAAATACTGGTAGAATATATTAGATATTAGTAATTTAATAATTGAATGGAAGCTCTGTATGCCATTTGTCCTCTCTTGGGGCTCAACTCAGCTTTAATCCAAATGATTATTCATGTATGGGAATGAAGATGCCAGGTCTTTTACCAGCACCATTTTTTACCTGAATGAAAAAGGAAAACTGTCAAATGGTTGCATAATGAACTTAGGTCAGTAATTCCTTAAAGTACATTTTTTAGCAGCTTTTACAGAGCGAGGAAATGAAAAAGGGAGAGACTGTTTTTGATCCTGCTTCAGCAGACTGCTCAAGTTTCTTTTTACGCCAGTGTAATGCATTGCTATTTTATATGATCATATTGAGAAACAGACCACAACACCATCAAGAAACTGGGTACTGCATCTCTTATCTCAACTTCTTTAAACACAAGACACTGGTAGGTGCCAGTTCCTCAAGCAAAAACACAACTACTGATCTCAGCCATAGTCATGCTGAAAAATGCCACTAATCTTACTACATTGCAGACATTAGAGAAACCAGAGATGAACTTCAAATTTATCTATGTAATAACCTAATTCATAGAAAAACAGTGTTTGAGGTTAGAAGAGACCTAGGGAGGTGATCTGGCCCAATCACCTTACTCAACGAGGGCAACCTAAAGCCAGTCATTGAGGACTGCTTCAGATGAATTTTGAATATCACTAAGGAGAGACTCCACAGCCTCACCAAGAAATCTGTGTTCAGTCACCCTCACAGTAAAAAAGTGCTTCCTGATATTCAGAGGGAACCTCCTGTGTTTCAGTCTGTATCCATTGCCTCTGGTACTGTCACTGAGTACCACTGACAAAAACCTGTCTCCTTCTTCTTTATACCCTCTCTTGTATTTATGCATATTAATAAAACTCCCCTTTCTTCTCCAGGCTAGACAGTGTAAGCTCTCTCAGTCTGGCCTTGTCTGGAAGGTGCTTCAGTCCCTTAATCATCTTGGTGGCTCTTTGTGGGATCTTTTTGAGTATGTCCATCTCTGTCTTCTACTGAGGAGCCCAGACTTGGTTGCAGTGAGTAGAGGGGAATGATCGCTTGCCTTGACCTGCTGGCAACACTTTGTATAATGCAGTCCAGGATGCCATTAGCCTTCTTTGCAACAAGGGCACATTGCTGTTGTCTTTAAGGACCCCCAGGTTCTTTTCTGAAAAGCTATTTTCTAGCTGGACATAGCCTCTAGCATACGTTAGTGTATGACATATCTCACAGGTGCAGAATATGACATATCTCCCTCTTGAGAAAAACCTCTCATGAGGTTCCTACCAGTTCATTTCTTCATCCAATCAAGGTATCTTGAGATGGCAGCACAGTCCTCTGACATATCATCCACTCCTCCCAGTTTGATGTCTGCAAATTTGCCTTTACTTTGGTCCTACCCATAAACCCTCCCTCAGCCTCTCTTCCACCTCCAGGCAGAGGTCCAGTTGCTCTGTCACTTAAAGGGGACAGCTCTCCCTCCTTGTATTCCAATCCTGTCTTTCTTAAAGCACTTGTGTCCCCTACTGCAACACTCTAGTCATGGGAGCCATCCCACAAGCTTTCATTATCCCAAAGTCATAGCCCTGCAACTGAGAAGAGTCAGAAGCCAACCAAAACATTCTTAAAGCTTGTAAATCTCGCTATAATGGAGGTGAAGTGTTAAATGAAAAAATAAAATTAAGCCTGCCTTTACAAATTAGCAGTTAGAATTTTGTGCTGTAGCTACAAAGATGTTATGGACAAGAGTACTGTAAATCCTGAACATAAGAAATTTTATTTGACTCGGGTTGGAGGTAAAACCTTGTTCCCCCAATCTCTGCATTTCTATTTTACATTATTTCATGTTATTACATGCTGCCAAAACTGGAAGAGAATCAATATTTTTTTTAGTTCCACTGATACACTTGGGAAAAAAAGGAAGTAGTCATGGGTTGAGTTTTTTCAAATATTCTTCAGGTCTGAAAAAGAAGAACCAAACTTGATACTATAGCAGCACTGGGAACAGTTGCCATGAAATGGGGTTCATTATGTTAACTGATCAGTTTGACAGAAAAGGGCAGTTAGCATTTGGAGTCGACTGACAGGTTAGCAAGGAGAGAAGAAAAAGATAAAGCAAGTGGGTAAAAGATGTAATTTCATGACACTGTTTTTTTTCAGGAAAGACAATTTATGAGTTCCCCGCATAGTCCTTGTTTGTGCCCTTCAACAAATGTAGCTGAATGAAATTGTAAGGGCCAAAATGGTGTCATATTCCCAGTGCAGGTAATTTCAGTGAGCCAGTTTACAGCTGCTGCTCAAGCTGTTGTGCAGGTGAGCTATGATCAAAGGGAGAAAATGGCACAGCTACTCCAAAGTGGCTTTGAAAGGAAAGTCATTGTCTTGTGAAACTATACACTGAGATGAAGAGAGAAAGAGAGGGAGATGTAACTAATTCTTGTGGAATAATGAGGTTTAGCAGAAGGTGAGGGTGAAAAATTTGCAATGGACCATAAAACTCTTAGAAGTCCACTAACCAAGGAAGTCATGATTTTATTTTTTACCCCCACAGAAGTTACCCCAATATTTTCCTTCCTAGGTGATGTCACCTCCAAGACCATAATTGTCAAATGATGGGTCTTGATTTGGATGCATATCTGAAAAAGGAAAAACAAATATTTGAATGCCAACGTTTCCTCACAAACATTAAAAAAAACCAAACCAAACCAAAAAACAATGGCATAAGATATTAGTTTTTCATCTCTGTTGCTATATAATATTCTGGTTTTGAAAAGAAGAAGGGAAATTTGATAGAACAGCCTTTATATACTCTACCATTCATTTAAATTAACTGACTCCTTCCTTCTAGTTCCATGGAAGTTATAATACCAACATCTGTTAGAATTCACTTCTTTTGCTTAAATTTCCTAATTTCCCCAAGTTGCAACAAACAGACATTTTGTCATTGAGCAGGGATTGATAATTAAGTTAAATTTTTGGCATAGTATGGTTATGGGAATAGTTGATGGGTCTGTGCATTACATTCTGACTTTCAGATAATTGATACAACATACTCTGTGAGATAGGCACTGTACTGCAGCCACTTAATGTAATGTTTTTCTAACATATTGATCTCTGTCTGTATCTGCTCTGCATCTTTCTTTAATAATTTAGTTGCACTTTAAAACATTAAGTGAAATTATTTTTTATTTAGAACTATTTTGGATCAGAGAATAAGCATCTTACCTTTATATATTTCCTTCATTTCCTTTTATCAAAATGCAAAATTAAAAGGCAAGAAAATTTTAAAAAAGAAAAAAGAGAAAAAATTTAAATGTTTTAACCTTTATTTCTCAGTTAGTACTACTGCAAACATAAGAAATGACATCTGCAAATTTATCCATTTGAAAATTTGTTTCAAACTCTTTCAGTTTATTCAAACCTTTGGAGAAATGTTGTAATACAGTCTTCAGTACCAACTTTTTTGTCCTTTTTTTGACAGGCCTTTATCTAGGGCTATATAACATAAAAAGGATACAGGGATAGGCTTAGACTGTAATTGAAAAATGATGTAATTCATAATTATCACTTGCTTTTTATTTAGAATCCATTTCTCTACAGTATCTGTGTCTCTCAGTAGCTGGACTGATTCAATTGAATGGGAAAAGAAAAAGTTTGTTTTGGTGCAAGCTGCAATTCACCTTGTTAATAAATACTCATCTCGATCAGTGCAAGTAACAGAAACAACTGTAAAATCACATGTATGTCTGCTTTTGACAGAAACATGCTTTCGATTACAAAGAATAACTCTTCTGTTAACTTGATTATGTCTCTTAGAGTTGGTATTATCTATAAACCAAGATGTACCGGTTATATCAGTGTGTTTTCAAAGTGACAACTTGTGACGGTATCAGACTGGAAAAAGGACTGGGTCAATCATTGCCAATGTAGCCTAAAAGTAAGTAAAGAACTGTTAGAACATGTTAACATAAGATAAATTCTCATTCCATTGTCCCAAAACATTCCAAAGCACTATTTAATATACATGTATCCTCAGGGGTTTAGCTCAGTTTTGTGAACAAATGAGGTTTCAGTCCATATTCTGGGTGCATAAAGATACACAGTTTTAACCTATTCCTATGAGAAATGTTTGATGTTGTCACATTTTCCTTACTGAAGAATTTTGAAATAAATTAAATTATTCATTAGTCAGACTGTTAGCCTGGACTTCTTGCCATCATTAAATTATACAAATTGTTGCTTTGTTTCATTATTATACCTGTATTCTTTGATGAACTGACCTTTTTCAGTCTGAAAACTAAACAGTCTGCAGGCAATGAAAAGACCATATGCAATGAAATAAATATTTATTCATGGAGAATGTAATGTTTAAATTAGAAAGCAAAGGTCTCTTAGAACTAACATTATTCAATTATAAAAGGGCAAAATAAATATCCAAATTAGTCTCAGACTTTCCATGTCAAACTGGAAGATTTCAACTTGAAACAGAGCAATAAGTCAAAGAAAACTAAAATGTTTTATTTCTAATTTGTTCTTGCATGACTGGATTTTCTTTGTTTTCCTCAGTATACAGCAGAGTCAGCGGGTTTGTATCATTAATGCTGGAGTGATTGTTTGTTTCCCATACCAATAACATTCTGTTAAACAATTTCCCAAGCAGGGGACTGGTGTCTGGAAATGAAGATCCTTATCTGTCTCACTCTCATACAGTTATTCTGAAAATAAGAGTACAAGCTGGAGACCAGTTGTGGTACCATGTGTTAAGTCATGTACTGTAAGGCTGTAATTGCCAGTGAAGAAATTTTAAGTCAGCCTCAATTATAAAAGAAGTATATTAAACTAAAATACATCACACAGCAGATTGAGCATGAACAATAAGATGTCAAAATACAGTAGTTTAATCTTAGCTGTACACTGGTATCTCAATGGCTTCTGTCTTGCTGGGAAAGTAAGTAGCGTTTGTCAACATTAGCTGTTTGAGCAATGACTATGGTTAGATGATTTTATAACTAAACCAAAACAATAGGGCAATATTTTTGACATCAGGACAATCTGTCTTTTCAGATTTTTTTGTGTTGGGTTCGCCGAGATTGGGAATCCACAAGGCACTCTACTTCTGACCTAAACTGTCATAGAAAAGTAAAGATTAAAGGAATATTTCAAATTCTTATAAACTAATATTGGAAAAAGTAGATAAGTAAGATATCTGGAAGATGTAAACAAGGATTTGCTTCCTGACCATATAGGATTTCTTCATTTTACTTTACCAGCTGAACAGTCATTTTCTTAGGTGAGAGCATACGTTTCTTCAGCACGTAGGTCAGCTGTTGGTACTTTATGGCATTGTTCCCAGACACTGGAGGAGTCTAGCTTATTCAAATATGACATTTTAATTTGAAAGATGCATGAAATATTTTGTATCTTTCTCTCTGAACAAAATCATATGGCAAGTATTTTTTTAATAGACTAATTCACAAAGAGCATTCTCTTATATTTATTTCATCTGGAATCCTGACAGTTTTCTTCATAGTCCACAAAGAGTTTAAAACCTGAGCCCAAACTCTGATCTGTGTTTCTTTATTACTGTTTTAGCATTGTTATATACCTACCAGCTCTGCAATTGAGCAAATCAACCTTGTCTTCCCATGGTAATTTCTAAAACAACAGACTTCCTCCAAAACAGGCAAATTGCAGCCACAAATGAAAGAGGAGGAAATGAAGACACGGAAATCCTTTTTATCTCCTGTTGTATCTCATAGGTTTAAAACCCACAACACTCTTTTATGGACAAAGTGGAGCATTCCTTACAGTGTTACACCTCCTTCCTCCTTTCATTCCACACAAGGCATGATAGCATGCATGTATTTTGCAAACTCCAAAGTCCTGGTTAACTGGGGATATTTTCTCTAGGATTTTGTTTTGGTTTTGTTTGTTTATTTGGTTGCTTGTTTTTTCAGGGTGTATTATGTACAGCTGTTTGTAAGGTACATGTTTTCCACCAGCCAGCAGTCATTCTCTTTTCTAATCTCCATATCTAACAATATCAAAAAGCTGATCAGGGAGCAAAAAGAATCATTTATGACTTCTTGAGCTAAAGCTACACTTTACTGTATTTCCTTGTGAAAAAAAAATACTTTCACACACAACATTACAAACTTGGCAATTTGTTACAAAATATTTTGCTTATTTTATACATACACAGCACTTGTTTTTATGTATGTCATGCATTCTTCTCATGTTTGGAGACACTCAAGCTTTCAGGAGCCTTTTGATACAGGTATAATACATTTGGATGTCAGGCACACACTTGCTGGAAGTCCAGCTTGGTTCACTTCAGTTGCAGGCCTTCAGTCTCAGTTTCATCACAATGCAGAAATCCTGCCAGAAGCCTCAGCAGCGATTTCTAATTTTACTGGTCCATTAGACACCTAGTGCCTTTGATGAGGTAAACTTGTGATGCATTTGAAAAGACCCAGCAGAAAGAGATTACAGATTTAGAAGCACAGAAAGTTGCTGTGGTGGTTTTATGACTTTAACTTTCCTTTTCAAAGGGAAACACTGTTTACCTTTCAGAATGACAAGTCATGGCTATTGGCTTGCTAGTCTTGTAACAATAGGTGTTAATTTTCTAGATTTAACTCAAGGTGTGTAAAACTATTGAATATTAATTTTTATTTCTCCAGCATGCCGTGCAAATATTTCAGCAGCATGTTGTACCTTCTTTAAACATATATTTGCCTTGGCACATGCTGCAATCTTTTGGGATTATGTAAATTTGCATTCGGCTTTTTTTTTCTTTTTACTGGTCAGCTGGACATTATGCAAATTTTAATGAAGAGAACAAACTAGAAAACAAGGAATTTCCTTCTCTGTTAGTAAAGTACTACCCAGACTTTGCATAAACAAAGAACACAGAGCTGAAAAATGCTGAAAAAGTGGCAGTATGCGATGTTTTGAATTTATTATAGAGACATGGGCTTGGGATCTGGGAGAAGTGAAATACATATAACGATGCACACATATGAGCCTTCCCTTTAAAATCAATAGAAGTTTCAATGAACTAATTTAGGAACAGGAATAACTTTAATGTGCACTGTGCTGAATGCCACTCTAATTTGATCCCTTTGGGATACGTCCAACTTTTTCAAGTTCAGTTCCAGATATTTATGTGCCTATATTCAGTTAACTACAACTACATTTTTAAGCTTTCCTTTCACATCTGAACTTCATTTCCAGTGACTCTGTTTGTATTTAAGTTTCTGTTTTAAGGGTTGGATGATGGTGTTGTTGTTTTGGAGAATTTCTTTAGATTTTATTGCTTTTCTTTAGATTTCCTGAGATTTAGAAGGTCAGTTTGTCAGCTTTTTGTTTGTTTTCCCAACAGGTCAGCTGTTGAGTGATTGCTTATTTAATTAAGTAGCAATTCTATTTGGTATCCAGGCAGCATTGCAGATGTTGGCACAACACTAATCAATAGATAGGACGTTATTTGACACTCTTAACTAAGACTGAACAGTACTTACACATGCAATCTAATTTCAGACTGACCATAAAATAGCAGTCAACATAAGTAAAGACCGTAAAATAGAATTCCAGGTATTGATTTATGTGGAACAGCATTTGTTTCTGTGTACTATTAATTTCTTTCCAGTGCTTCCTTTTGATTGGTGGACATGAAGCCATGAAATCAGTTATGGCTTTTCTTTACTGTTTTAATTGCTTTTATACTGAATCAGGAGATTTTGTACACTTACATACACCCATAACATACATCCAAAATAGAAGAGAATGAGCATTTGAAAATCACTGAAAAATCATGGAATCACTGTAATGAAAAATAAAGATGAAGGAAACAGTCTATTTTTACAATTTATCTCCCCTGTTCTCAAGATTGTGTCAAAATTAATGACAAGTTGTTTCACAACAATGATTCCACAGGGAAAGGAAAAGTTTTATTTGTTTAATATGATGTTCCACACTTGCATGTACATTTTTGGTCAGTTTAGGTTATCAGCAGCATTTAGAATAGAAAACAACATTTAATAAAATTTACCATTGCAAACTTAAAAGCAAAATTTAGATAATTGAAATTGCAACTTTCAGCAGGTGCAAATAAGTTTATTTTCTTTTACAGCACCCTATTTTGACTAGAAGTTTCCTTCTCTAGAACTTTCACATTGTTTATATCTTTTGCATTAAAATAATAGTATTTTTATCAAAGCAAATCTTATCTTTACAATTCTCAATGTCTAAATATAGAGCTGAAGAGAACTTGACAACACTTGTCCCTTTACACTGTCTCAATATCATGACAAACAGCTGAGTATGCATTACTGATTTCCAAGCATTGTGGTCTCTCAAGTGTCTGTTAGAAATTTGGGATTAATAATGGCATCAAAGATGATGTAAAACAACAACCACAACTGATCCAAGCCCTGTGTTGTAAGTAAAGACAGCAGCAGAAGCAGCTTTGTTCAGGCCTGTGGCTTACATGCCATTAATATTATGCATAAATTTAGGGATCCTTGCCTTACATGATTCATGTTTTGCTCAGAGTCATAATATTAAAAAATTATTATAATTAAAAAAAAAACCCCAAAACAAAAACAACAATCCATAAGTATTGAAGTACAGCCTACTTTTTTTTTCTGTGTTCCTTGGTTCCCAGAATTACTGTCTATCATTTAAAAGGTGTATCTTTTGTAGTCTGGATAAGTTTGACTTCATTAGTTGCTGGTTCTTATGATGATCTGAGAATAAAATACTCTATCCTTTGTAACTTTCATTTTAAGATTACTTTTCTTTTCTGGAATATTTGCAGTAGTCAAACAAGTCCCTGAGTTCAAGAGTTACGAATGAAACTTGGCAGCCTGTGATGTGTAGGTGGTAACACTGGATTAAGATTTTGTAACCTTTAATTATACAGGTGTCATCCATTAAGTAGGATTAAGGATTACAGTCGTGCTCTGTTGCAGAAAAGTGTTGGAAAAAAATATGAAATGATTATTTTTTATTTTCTTTGGGTGCAATAAAACCTATCTATATCTGGGTGGAACCTTTCAAGTTATTTTGCATTTGGTGAAGCCATGCAAACTCTCTATTACACCGATTATACAAGGAGGTTGGGGAATTGTCCCAGAACTAGACTCCACTTGGTCACAAAGGCTCCCGCTTTTGCACCTGGTAACTTTCTTGTTCAGCCAGTTCTTACAAAACTATAATAGACAACATCGATCAATGAAATAATTTGCAAGTTAGATATGCAAAGGTTGAATATTTGTTTTAAGCCCAGCAGTCAACTTAAGTTTCCATCTTGGGTCCAGTAGCCATGACCATCACATGCCAGTCGGTACTGTGCTTCTTGTTGAGGAGACTCAGAGATCCCTCATCCAGACTACAGAGTTTCCATTTAACTAAATTAGGAGCCTGACACACCTAGAACTTCTATTATCATGTATGCCCCACAGATTATTTGCAAACTTCTTTTCATCTCAGAAAAATAGAAAATAAAATAATTCGGTGTAACTGAAAATTAATTTAAACAATGGAAAGATTTTAAGTCACTTTTACAAAAGACTTCTTTCATAAAAAACAATATAAAATGCTGAGGATCAGGCCTTACAGGAATTTTATAAATTCACATTTGCTGAGAAGAAAAATATAATATACCATCCACCTTTTTAATGAAAGGGATGGAAAGGGATTTGCACCCTGAAATGATATTTAAAAAAAAAAAAAAGAAGAAATGACAGAAAATTAGGACCATTGAATTAACATATTTTTGCTGTTTGTCTTCAAAATATGCATATGTTTACTTTTCCTTAAAATGTTTATAACACATAAATGTTTTTATAAATTCGGCACTCTTATTTATCTTCGAAGTCACATTAGATGTAATTTTATTCCTGCCAGAAAAAATGTAGATGGTTTAGAAGAATCTGTGTCATATTCCTATTCATGAGATTTCAGTCACATTTCTATATTTTCCCCTAACATCATTACCTTTTATAACAGAAAAAAATAGGTTCCTTCCAAAGATCAGTGGTTCACAGAAATTTTATGAGATAGAGAGCAATTGAGCATTAAATTTTAAAATTACTAATATATTAGTTTATTTAGCAACCAGTATAAGTTGCTGAAGTGATAATTTTTGTGAATCTGAATTGCATGATGTTGACACAGGGACTGCATGTAATGAGTAGCCTTCCTTTTCTCCAAAGAATCTATCCACCAAAATTCCTCTGCATAAAGGAGGAATTTGGACATGGAGTAAAACTCATTAAGAAGATCTTTGGTTTTAATTTAATAGATGAGAGCACCATTAGTGCCTCTGTTTTTGGTGGAGATTCTGCCTTTTCTGCCCTTGTCTGTTCATTTGATATTATAAATGAATAGGAAAAGGATCAAATACATCCAAAGTCTATAATATGAGGACCATGTGTACATTTTCTCTTCATTTGAGTAGGAAAAAACAAAAAGTTTTTCTTTGATTTCCAGTAATTAACCTTGCCCGACAGACCATGAACAGTAAACAGGCAATCTGAAGTCAAGCATGCAGTTGCCCTTCTATAGGGTCATGTGTTGAATTTATGAGAAGAACAATTACTTACTCCTCAGGAAATCTTGTTCAAGATATTGTAATCAGGAGGAAGATAGAGAAGGAATAAATGTAATCAATGCATGCAGGTTTTGATTAATGTCAAGAGTATGTATATTCCTTGTTGGTTTTTTCGTACTCTCAGATAAGACTAAGAAAGATTGATCTCTTTGAGGTATTTTTCAGTTTTATTCCCATCCAGAGAACATGATATCTCAAAAGCAAGAAGGAATTCTGAGGGGACATTGTCATCTCAGATTTTATTTTAAAGGGCACCTCAGGGCTTACTTGAAAGGTTCTTGTTCAAAAGTCACCAACAACAATCTACCTCATGCATAAGAGGTGGGGGTAGGGACCATGAATTTCAGAGAAGCTAAGTCCCACGTATTAAAAAGGGGATACTTCATGTCTATGTCAATGTCAGTATATCCTGGGTCCTAAAATTAGTGGATTTGTAGCAAGGAATTGCTGATGCTAAAAATCTCACTTGACAGAAGGTAAAAGGTTCAAGTGTCATACTTTTCTTCTTTTTTTTTTTTTTTTTTTTTCCTAATTCACACAAGTTAGTCTGATGCCCATTTGCAACTGGTGTTCACACTCTTGGAAAAATCTTCCAATTCACATTCATCCCAATGAAATTCTGTTCTTTTTTTCTGAGACACCTCCACATTATGTTCTGGTCTCAAAATCTATCAGCACCATAACACCTGCAGGGACCAAAACTCTTATAGGGCCACAATCTGAAATCATGCTTCAGGTTAATAACTGAAATAAAGGAGATTTACATGCTAGCTGGGGCTCATCTGGCCTTAATTCCATCTGTAGCCTCGTGGCTAACACTATATACCATCTAGGTAAGACTATTCTGGTAACAATTATGGTAGGAATCATAGGAATTTTGGCTGGATGGGACCTTTGAACTTTTGTTATGAGTCATGCTTTAACCCCTAGACCACTGTGGTAGCAGCAGTCATGGTGCAAAACACCTTATACATGTGTTCAATTAGAACATATAACTTCAGGCATACGATTCTGATAAAAGAAGACATGTAGTCCTTCAAATTAGTCTCTAAGTAGAAAAAGAGAAGGATCAAGTTAAGCTTGGATTTCTTTTCACTGCCTTAAGTAACAAGGGGATACAGTGAGAGAACTGTTCCCACTCAAGCTCCTGTACTTTTTATGGTATTTAGGGATATACATGGGATAGTTATGCTATGTACTTGTAATTTAATTCCCACATAATTATTACAGACTTACTTTTTTATCAAAATAGAAAATCAGAAATTCTTCATATGTTATTTATTTTATCTGGAAACAGCCATGACAAAAATGTCAGTCAAATTTTGGTATCCAAGGAAGTGACAAGTGGGATACAAACAAGTTTCTACTTAGTTTTATTAAAAGTAGTTGTCTGAAGTAGACTGTGACAAAGTCAGTGGAAAACACTCACTCAGCCATGCAGATACCTTATACTCCTCCTGGATACTTGGCTGCTCTGGATGCAGCACTGCAGAGTGTGCACTCTCCATTCACCTGGTGTCTTGCAGCTTTGATTCCGTGTGCATAGCAAAAGTCCCTCAGCGGCTCTAGGTCCTTGTACTTTCACAGGTGACAGGCTGCCTGGACGAGTCCCTGGGGCTGCCAGCTGAATCTCCAGTAGGAGCTTACACCAGCACATCTCAGCCAAGCCCAGACAGAATATTTTGGTGCATTCAAACCCCTTTTCTCTTCAGCCAGCTCAATCCAATGTTGGTGAGAGCTCGTTCATTCCTCTTTCTCACACAGTGAGACTCAGTAAGGTAAACTTCTAATGTGACCTGCAGCATATGATTTTCTGAGGAGGATACAGCAGAAGTTGGTAATCCTTGTTCTAGCATCACCATACTTCCTAGCCCACGCATATTCAGGGATATTCCCGCATAAGGGATATTTCATCTGTTCACGTGGTGTATACTCTCACACCATTTCTAGAATGCAACTGTAAAATTCACCAAAGGCTTTTTCTAGATCAGTCATGTTTTATCCTATAAAAGCTCTGACATCTCTGTCTGCTGAATGTATTTTTTTTATACAGAGAAATTCCTAAAAAAACCAGGAAAATGGAAGAAGGAGAGAACAAATTTAGAAACAGATTTAGAGCTTAAGAAATAAATGTACAAGAGCAAATGAGGAAGAAAAGAAAAAAAAAAAATTGCTTATACACCACAATCCTCATGTTTGTAAGAATAAATGTCCTGGCAGTATTACTCAAATTGTGCAGAAAGATCAATGTGGCTCAAATATTAATGAAAAAAAATTATAAACTAGTAGGAAGATAAGTCAACAAGAAAAAAATTATAAGATATATGAAAGTTACATTATCTTTTTCTGAGTCACTGACAACTGAAAAATGATCTTGATTGCTTATGGATTAGCAGCCTAAGAAAAAGTACAAGGTGTACCCCACAAGCTATATAATCATGCAACAGAACAATGACAAGACTCTTTAATCCTTCATAATGCATAATAAAATTTCAATTTGGTGAACTTCCATTCTTGTGATATGAACAGAGATTTTAAAGAATACAGATACAAAATATTGTTTGAAGTTAAAAAAGCACATTTAGAACCAGAAAAAATCTTTATCTTCAGGAGCATCTTGAGAAATGAAGCACTGATCAAAAAAGATCAGATAAATGTCATAAGATACTCATAATTAAAAAGATGCTCAGGGATTATCTCTGTTTGAACACGTCTTAGTTGACACAATGACCATTTTGAGGAACTGATTAGGTAAGCTACTATTACATTTGTGATAACATTAAGTGCAAAGTCAGTGTACATATATAAAAATACATATACATGTAATATATAAATACATACAGATGCATGTTACACACATACACTTATACATGCACACTTGCATATAGCAAATTGAGAACAAGAAATTGATCATTTTAGGTCACTGCTAGCAACAACTTCAGAAAATTAATAAGGGAAATGAAAATGTAGGGAGTAAGCACAAAAAAGTACTGGGGAGTAACAAAGATATTGGTAAAAGTGTCAGGATGTACATTTAACTGTGAATATACACTCTATTTATATATTCACATATATAAAATCTGAATATCCTATTGGGGGGAAAAGCCAAGTGAACATCATGTCACGTGATAAGGATTTTTCCACTTCATCACTATTAAGAGGCCAATAAGGGGCATCTATTAATATTAAAATTGTAATGCTATCAGATCTAGATAATGTGCTTTAGACAATTTTAAAAGAGCTAGCTGCTGGAAGCTTTGGAAGATAAAGGTCAATTTCTACTAAGTGTCTGAAACTGATGAAATTACAGTTGCCTGAGAGAAAACCAGTATGGTGCCAATATCTAAAAGCCACGAATAGGGTAAGTTACATCATTAAAAACTCATAAATAAAGTCAGTTAGGCCATTACGGTTCTGAAACAGATCCCAAAAAAAAGGCAAAACTCATATAAAACTTGACTTTCTCCCTCTCCAATATTTCCTTTTCCCAAGATTTAAATTTGTTTGGTAGAAGTAATTGAATTATGTATTATTTCAAATATTGAAAAGTTAAAGTTTAAGGAAATTATTCATATGAGTGATCTGATGGTAGATGAGTAAGTTTATCACAATACGTATTTTTATGCAGGATGCATTATGCATCAGGCTGTATATAGACATGGATTGTTAACATACACTTTCAGTAAGTGATGTCACACAATCTGCAGTCCTTAGTCTGCCTCCAAAGTTTAACCTTTTTATCATTTACACAGAATATAAACAGTCACTGGTGATATTAGCAGATGACTGTTGTGAAAGTTATATTAAACAAATATGTTAATGGTATTAAAAAGTCTGTTTTTCACAGCAAAATATGTTCTATTAGAAAGCATTTATTTTACTACGGTCTAAAATCAAGTTCTGCATCTCAGAGGGAAGAGTGAAGATAATGCTCAATGGGAAAAGGGTATCTCAGAGAGGAATCCTAACAAAGGTATAAAATATTGACTAACTAATGACACAAGAAATGCTTTCTTCTAGACTTAGACATAGAAAAATATAATTTCAGATTGATAAATGAAAACACTAACAAAATTATTATTACAATCACTATCTCTTTTTTTTTTTTCTTGTATAAGAGAGCTTTAGATTTGCTCTTTTGTTGAGTAACCAAGATAGCCAATAAAACTAGAAATATAAGGACCATTGTTATCTTGGGTACCTAGACAGGTCAGTTAAAGTTTATTCGCCTCAGATTTGATGCAGTAATGTTCAAGACAGTGAAACAAAAAAAAAACAACCAGAAAATCGTGAGCAGAGTAGGCTCATATTCAGAATTAACTTAGAGCAGATGTTGACAAGGGAGTTAATCCAGGTGACAAAAACTAAAGAGTTTGAATAATTGTTGGCTATTGGGTTTATCATGGGCACTTTGCCCAAACAGTAAGCCAGAGACAGATAATAAGATGGAGCTGTTAAATATATGGTCTGGCTCAAATATCTTTGGACTGGATTGAGATTTAGAAATACTGTTGAAAAGAATTTGAAATGTTTCTTAAGAATGATTTTTTGGTAAAGAAGACATGTATAATTTTTATTTGTTGTACTGGTGAAAAAAAAAAACAAACCCCACAGTAGAAGTTAGTAATCTTTGCATTTTCTGCTAAGAAAAGAAAGAAAAAGAAAAGATATATCAGAAAAGAAGTGACAAAATTATTTGTACCCCAGACTGTGATAAAATGCTTCAAAATTTTGTTTCACAGACTAGTAGCTAGATTCTCAGAATGCATTTGCTTCACAGATACAAAGAACAGGACCATGCAATTTTCAGCTACTATTACATTTCTGCTGTGCTTACCATTTGGGATAAAATTTAAGTTTCTCCAGGTTGTAGCTATATTTATTATACCTTCAGGAAACTTTGTAGGACTGTTAGAAGAGAGCAGTACATTTAACCTGTATTGTCTTCCTGCAGCTTCACTTACAAATGTAGACTGATCGTTATTTCATATTACACCTCTTTTTGTATTAAGAGTTGACATCACAAGTCAGAATCTTCCATACACCATTGAGGTGCTAATATTTCCATTAAACTACCATTCATTTCCTGATTTACTGCTCAGTACTAGGGCTGTCAGCCAGAAGCTGGACTGTGGTTTTAATAGTGTGGAAATAGAATAAAATCAATAACTAGAGAAGCCTCTGACTTTGTGAAGTCAACCTTAATCATGAATCAGTTATCTCAGATTTTTTGACATAACTCAAATAGATTGTGCTAAGGCAGAGAGTAGTACCTGAGAATTTATGACAAGGTCATATCCCAACAGTGTCAGGGATTTTCCAGCCCTGCCTAGGGCACTTGCAGAACACTGACCTTTAAAGCTTCTCCCTGTTTAAACTATTTATTGCCTGCGGTGTGAGAGGAAGCAGAGAAGGGAGAACATGGAAGTGTGGGACAAAGGTCACAGCTCTGGAGACCTCCAGTATGTGTTTTGTTGGTTTTGCCAATTTATAGGAAAAATCAATGAAGTGGAGCAGGTAGAATCGGTCAGAGTGTGTTGTGACATAGGAAAGATGTTGCTGATGTTGCATATATATGCTATACTGACCCAAAAAAAAAAAAAAATTCTACTGTAAGATATCTAACGAGAAAGCACAAACATTGCCTTATACAAGTAGCCATGCTCTCAGGAACCATACTATTTCCAGTGCAAACATCAAGTAAACCATATCACTTGAAATTTTACTGAAAAGTACAATTAAAAAGTATTCTACCAAGTCTGTTCCTTCAACTCTTCTTTTGTTTAGCAGAGTGACAGCACAGTCCATGCCAGCTAACAGAAGCATTTCTGGCTGTGATTACACTGCTATTTCTTTCATTAAGCCATGTCCTTCCAGTGATATATCCTTTTTAGGATGTCTTTTACAATGAAAGAGACATAAAATATTAGCAGTATTTTTTAAAAGGAAAGCAATAATAATTTTTTGATTGTATTCATGTGTGAAGATTATTCTAATGCAGGAAAGACACAGCCCTTATTACAATTCTATAGTGTGATCACATTTGAAGTATTACATCTTATTACCTCATAATCAGAATATTGCAATGTCTAGATCTTAATTTCAAAAGGCTTTGGAAAGATCTGGGAAACTACAGAAATGGAAAAATTGGTGAGAAATACAGGAAAAATTAAGTCAAGTATATATCATTTAGCTAAGGAACAATGACTAATGAAAATGCAGGAATACATAGCAATTCAGAAACACAGTGAGGTATTAAAACTTACAAGCATGGATTATTTAGAGTATTTAAGGCATAGTCAAGTGGAACACAGTTAGCTGAATAAGCATGAACTGATAAGGCACCTTGGCACCAATTCCTGTTACATTGATAATTCATTTCCCATAAGAAATATCTTTAGTAGACTTGTGGTACTACTTACAATTAAGAAATAATTGATCTTTGACAAAGGTTCACCTTCTCTGTTCCATCCAGTCATTGAAAAGATCTATGGGCTCAAGCAGCCTGCATCATGAGGATAAGAAAGAAAGGAGGAGAAGCATGATGAAGAGCTTGGAATGGATTGGTGTGGTGCAAAGTTCAGTTTAATGTTCAGAGTCATACAGAAGGAGATAAACACCATGGACACTCTAAAACAATACTGTTCTACTTCATTACTTCACATTATTTTAGAAGAGATCTTTGTTTCAATCTAGTAAATATCCCTTCCATAATTTCAGTTAGCATTTTTGAATACCATATCATGAGTCCACCCTCCTCATCACGAAAATTTAAAGCACATTTTTATCAGCTTGTTTGTCTAATTTTAAAGATACATCAAGATTTTCTCTAGCTTACAGTTATGTTGTAGCTTCCAGATGTACAGCATTAGTTTGGATAAGGGTTTCTGTTCTTAAACTGAAGCAGATACAATTAGAAATTTCATACGATTTTTTTTTTTTTTTCATTTACTATAAACAGACTAAGTCCAAAATCTTGCATGGCATTTAAAGTCTACTAACTGAAAAACTTTATTAAAAATAGAAGAATTACGAGTCTGTGTAGATTAATTATTTTTCTGTTTTGCATGACTCTGAAACATTTTTTTTTAAGTTGGTGATTGAGCATTAACCATCCAGACTTCATACAGAGAACAGTTCCTTTCACAGAGAAATACTGATAGTAGTTTTCATTGCAAAATGCAGACATGACATTTTATTCATTTATGGTCATTTGAACCTGCAAAAGAAAATACTTAAAGAAAGCAAATACACAAATAATTGATAAATCATTTCAGTTCTACAAAAGGAACATTTGAAGAATATGAGACACTATATCCTCTAACAATGTTATGTTACTTCTGCATGAAATCAATCAGTCACAAAGTATGCTAAAAATAAACCATGAGTTGACACAGAGCCATTCACATCCTTACCACAGTTACATGACCGTATTTTCAAAGACAGGGATGTAGTCAGTATTTTCATATTCATGTAGACACTCTTGGGAAGAAAGATTTCTAGGAAAACTAAAAGTAAAAGAGGATATTTCTCTTTTCAGGTCTTCTTGGAGTAAAAGCCGGAGACATTTTATCAAAAATGTAAGACAAAAAATCTCAATATTGTACCTCTGCAATCTCCCTCCCTCTCCTCTCACAGGAATTCTTCCCTCAGTTTTGGCTCTCCCTGTTTGGGTTCTGTAAGAATTTGTCATTTGGCTTCACATTTTTAGTGGTATCAGTCATTGCCGTATAAACCCATGCCAATACTTCCAAGCTGACAACTCCGTTCACTTCAGGGAACAAACCTGGAAAGACCATTGGAAGGTAAGTAGAATGACAAAGGGTACAATACTAAAAATTGACATAAGTTTAAAAAAAAAGTCTATACCTGCTGAGAGCTTAATAGTGTCAGAGGATGGTTCATCACTCGGCAGGACTTGTCAGAGGCAGCACCAGGTGACAAGATGAAAAACATGAGGAGAGCAAGTAGGTGGCAACATGAAATTGCTGAAAACACAAGACTCTATATTTACGAGCTTTTTGTTTTCCTTCTTCCTTTTTTAAACCCCTGAGAGCTCTAATGGCAATTCTTATGCACAAAATCCTTTCCCTCTAGCAAAACACACAGTGCAGTCCAACACAGCAACACCCTTTTTCACCCTGGAACAGTAGACATACTGTTACTCTGTTGATGTGAACAATATGTGAATTGCCTCTCCGAAACTAGCATCAGCACATTTTTAATTTATTGTTTTTCAACTTCACTGTTTTGTTTGAATTTTTTGTAGAACAGTAGTAGACTATGCAAACATCAATTTTTAGCAGTACTCTTTCCAGAACATCCCACATCATTCCCCTCAGTCTCTTCCAGCAAGAAACTAGAAGTAGCTGCATGAAAAAACTCAGTGATACCACACCTGTGAAATAGTGGCTCTAAATAACCAGTAATCCATGTTAAACACATGAGTGTGTGACTTGAATTTTTTTAGCAAATATCAAATATTTTTTATGGTCTCCACATAAATCTACTTCTGAACAGAAATTCTGTGTTCCAACACCTACTATCTCTGATACAGACCTCTTGTAAACTGCACTAAACCATGTGAACTGTTGTGTGGTAGAGGAACAGGAAATGAGCTAAGATTTATTGTCTCTTGTGATCTAAGACAAGGGTTGAATTAAGTCACTATACCTGACATATTAGAAGTCAGACTTAGAGAAAATTTTTAGGCATCATCACTCAAACTATTTAGGTCAGGCTTAGAGAAAGCCTTCAGAAATGGTTGGTCATATAGGAATATTAGAAACCTAAACTTCTCATTTTAAGAATGAACAGCAGTAGGCTTTGAAAATGTGGCATCTAAGAATGTGGCTAATTAACTTTAGTATGCAAGGGGTGGCTGGGCCACTAGGAAACACACTGGCTGATATCTCACTTGATTTGGGCTTCAACATCAACTTCAAGCCCAGTGATAGAGAGTTGCAGACTGAATGGCCCTACTGATTACACCACTCAGAGAGCTGGAGATTTTCTGTAAGATTTTTCTGACCCTCAGGGTATTTAATCTTTCTGTTCTCACTTCCCAGAGCTTGCCCTCAATAATACCCTAGACTGGAGAGAAAAAAAAGAAAATGAGAGAGAAGAAACACACATTCAATTATTCCCTTTGCTGGAACTGGACTGCCCTGAAAAGAATGCAAGACTGGCAGCATCAGAGAGAATAAACAAGAGGGAGTATGATGCTGCAGGCAAACAAGAAAAGTGCCTTTACTCCCCCAGTGCTAACAAAGGCAAAGGAACCTCCACCAGATGAAGCAAACTGTCCAAGAAAACAGAAATACTGGCAAAGCTTGCATACAGGCAGAACATCAGCACCACTGACCCTTTTGAAACAGTACTCCTTAAGGAATATAAGTATCTAAGGGGATCCTATCTATTTTGTGCTACCTCATGAGAGGAAAGTTTACTTTATGGAAACATTAGGTCTCCTGGCAGTAGGACAATACCCTGTTTATGCTTGATGAAAAAACGGGGGACATCAGACTGTCTGCTGATAATCCTGTCTTCCTTGTGCTGGAGATCCATTAAGAAATAAACTCTCACAGAGGCTAGAAATAATCCTTGAAAAGGATTCATATAAGGAGTTACTTTATAGAAGTGCCTAACTATATGACCTCAATGGAGAACAGCTTGAGATAGTTTCAGTCAAGATCAATGCACTACCTAAGAATGACAGACAGGAAAAATAGCTTGGATAGCTTGAAGGAAAGTGAGGCAAAGACAAAATAATTAGACTGCTCTGTAAAATAAAGCTTAATCAGAAAACAGAATAGCTTTACAGAATCAAATTATCACCAGTGAAAGTATGGAAAGACCTACTTACAAGGACTATGAAAGCAGCTATAGGTATGGTGGTTGCTTTATTTAAATAAACGTAGAAAAAATGGAGGCTGTACAAATTAAGAATGAAGATTAAATTGTCAGAGAAACTAGGCTCCAATTGTTATATTCCTGAGAAGTGGCTAAACATGTCATCTTAGGGTTCTATGTGTTGTATTTTTAATGTTTCTTCAGTTTAAGAACAAAATCTTTTATCACTAAGCACCAGCCTTGCAAACTCACCATGGAGTCCAGAAATCAAAGTCAGCTTTTTCAGTTTTGTGTAATATTACCAGTTTTGTAGTGAGAATTTAGCTGAGAATTCTGTTTGCATGTAACCCAGAACTGTCATTTACATTCAGTCACAGGTAGAAAATGGCCCGGCGAGAAAAATGTATACAAAAGGTCAAGGTCAGCTAAATTTCAGCCAAAGTTCTTTTAGTTTTCCCAAACTTTTTATTGCAATTAAATTTCAATATTTGAAAGTAAATATATTTTCACCTGCAGTACACCTACTATTTATACAGTAGCAGATACGTGCTACACATCTGGTGCACATCTGGTGCATACAAACCAACAGGCAGGAATTCAAAATAACCAAACAAAAAAATACCCAACACGTCAATATTTCTGCTGAATCTTCTGCTGTTAGCAGCCAAACATACTGATGAATTGCCAAGAATTGCAGAAGTGCATTGTTGTCACAAAACAAAAGTTAAATATAGTTCACATCTACCAAGCTGCCGACTTAATGGCTGGTGTTAACTAGCAGCAAAAACCAATATATATATATATATTCACTACATTCCTGAAGAATCAGATTATTGATTTATATTCTACATTTTATAAATTGAGGGACAGGAATAAGACACTAAGAATTAAAATACAACACAAGCGACTAAGAATGAGAATGATTAAAAATAAATGCCAGGCTTCTTGGACAACAAAGACGACACCTGCTTTCTCTAGGGTATATACTTTGGTGTCTGCAGTTTTGCTGCACCATATGTGCAGAGTTCTGGCACCTTAGAAGGCAAACAAACATCTTATCAGAGTTGTAGTGTGAATTAGGATTCATTAGCTGTGTGCCCTTGCAGCTATGAAACACAATGCCTCAGCCTAAGAAAAGCTTAAAGCAAAGTCTTCTTAACATAAGGAAGGTAATGTAAGAGGGGAATTCAATGTAAAGCAGGAGCAGCACCTTACCATTTCATGAGGCTGAAAAGCCATGTCTCTCCTAACTTTGGCCACCTCATGGATTTCCCAGCTCTCTGCAGAGACATGACTTGATGTGGTTTGCACCACAATAGTCTCATGGTCAGAGAAACTGGCAGAAAAAAAGCTATACTGGGGTTCTGGTTCCTTCACCTTAGACTCTTTATAATCTTCTGCCAGACAGGCAAGAACCAAACAAAACTATTTCAGAAGGTAGGGAAGCTACACCCTTCTTAATAGTTCTAGTCAGTAGTCTTGCCTCTGGATGAAAACAGAACTTGCTTAAGCATAACAACACTGACTGCTAAGCATAAACATAATTTTACAATTCATAAACTAAGGATATTGCTACTGTTTCAGATTTTTTTTTTTTTTAAATACATGCAGGACACTACTTGCTGGGTACTGTTGGTGAATGCTGATCACATAAGGCTAGTACTACACAGCAGCAAGTGAAGGCAGAGGTTATTCTCCTTTGTTACAGCAACTTGCTGGCTTTAAAATTCAGCCACACAGTCCTATCTTTGCTTTTGGAAAATGTGCACCTCTTGAGAACAAGTTTAATCAGAAAACTGTTGAGTAAAATAGGAATGAGGGTGTAGAAGTTTTTAAACATGCCTTGATACTGCTAGTTTGTCAATGGGATGGTAGACTTGACTATGTAGTCCAGTGGTACATGTGGAAAGAGAGATCTTACTTAACATAACCAAAGTAGCTCATATCAGGACTACATCCCTCTTTGCTAGAAGACTACATGAACAGGCAAACAGGTAACGCTTACTGACATTTGACTGCTTAAGTAGACTTTCTTTTCCATGTCAAATTTACTTATCTCCTTGGACAGAATGTTAATTCTAATTTTCCATCTAATTCAGATCTATTAATTGTGTTACCTTAGTAGATGTTTAAAATTTAGAAGTAACAATGTTCTCAAATGTAAAATCCAATTCCCACTTACAGACATCAACCCACTTCTCCTTAACTCTCTGACTCTCTGATTGCTTTTTTTTTTTTTTATGAAATTCAGTGTTTTACTCATGTGTTTATATATCTTTACTTTTTATGCAGGGATAGTTTAAAAAAGAGAGCACTACAAGGTTTGGAAAAAAGCACATACAGACTTTTCCCAGCTAATTTTCTCAAGAAACTGAACTGATCATGTGTGAAAAATTGCTGTTGCTAAGGGAGACATTATAAACTAGGACCGATGTTTAAACACCGATCTTTGATACATGTAAATATACAGCAACCTTCTCATGTAAACAACATAAAGTATATGCTGTTCGTAAATTTAATGGCAGTAGTAGAAGGACATATGCCTATGAAGATATGAGAGTGAAATTCTGAGGTCATTTGTATATTGATTCACTCCAAAACATTCTCAGTTTAAAACTCCTATAGTCAGAGGAGTTGTTTATCATCTGCTTTTTGACACATGGATTAATGTAGGAAATCTTCTCTTTGACATATAACGAAGATCACATACACTACAATCCCCCTTGTTTTTATCTAGTAATGTGAGGCTGTATCAGCATATGGGAAAGTGAACTTCAGGACAGTAGCTTCTGACTGTGTGCATTATTTCCATATGTCCTTAGCAGAACCCACTGAACCAGTGCATAAAATCTGATCTGAAAAATTATAATAAGTTCTAAGATGGCATTTATACATAGTCTAGCAAGTTTACACACGGAACTGCATAGGAAGACCAGAATAGGAATTATTCTCTCCACAAAATGCTAAAAACTAGAAAAATGGATGTAGAACTGCATTTCTTGGCATATATACTGTAAACCTACTATGAATTATGATATTCCTCCTGTGCATTGCACTCCAATGTAAAATCAAGCTGGAGATGAATTTACACTCCACGGTCCTGGGAGCCAGTCTGTGCCCAGAAGTACCAACATAATTCTAAACAGCTGTGGGAAAGCTGCATCATTCTCCCCAGAATATGTACCTGCAGCACTACTCACTTGGAAACCCTTCAGATATTTTCACAGAAAAAGACATAAAACACAAGAAAACTACTGTGCAATCTATCAGGTGTTGAAGGATGAGGGATGAGACAGAAGATGAATTATCAGTGTGTCCTTCTATTTACACTCAATTCATTACTCTGGGAAGAAGAGAAACAACGTCTATGCAAGGGCTTCTACAAGGCAAGTTGAGAGAAAAAGAACTGATAGCATTCTGTTTTTCTTCCTAGCATGTCTGTTTTAGAAGTTCTCTACTATTGCTTTATGAGACTGGAGAGAGCAATAAAAATTTAAAACAATAGGCACTGCCACTTTTAGTTAGTAACAAATATTACAGAAAGAAGGTACTTACCAGTTAAGTCACCCACAGAGACAGAGTATTCTGTATTTAAATCTCGTAAAATGTTCTTCTGAACTCTCACCGCTTGTGAATAGGAGACTATTACCCCTCTCTACAATTAATTCTGTTAGATGTTTTCCTTTACTTTTTCTGACTAAAAGCAGCAATGCTGTACTCTACAGAGCTTTCAAGTTGTTCTGGGACCATCTCTTTTATACTCTTTTTTTCTCCCTCCTTTTCTAATCCTCACTCTGCATGTACTCTTTGTTTAAATCTGCGTTACAGTATTGCCAAAAGCTGAAACTCACCATGGGAGGCTGTTTTTGAAGAAAACTGCTAAAAGAGGTACTTTGTCACACCAAAAAATATTTTCATGAGGCTAAACAGAAAATTAACTCTACACATTAAGACATCCTTTCATGTAGGAAAAATTGACATGAATTTCACTCCTGTTTTGATAACTCATTGTTTGAAGGCGAATCAAAATCAGAATTCAGCAATTAGATATTTCCCTTGCCCCACTGTGTTAATATAACTACTTGACAAAATTTATTTAGTTATTTTTAATCCCCTCATCGCCAGTTATAATCCCTTCTTTGACAAAAGAGAAGTTAAAACACAGAAAGTTTAGATGTAAAAAAAGTAAATTAATCTTAAGTTATGGGCATCTTCCCCCTGGCAGAGAAATATGCAATACTGAAGAATTGTTTAGGTTATTTCTATAACATTCAAGAAATGCATGTGGTTTTAAGTAACAGTTGCCAAATTACAATTTAGACAGGGCATTGTTTAAGTATAATTAGCTCTATGAAAAAGCCCATAAGCATGAGAACTGGCCTGAAATGTGATTGTTTTGTAGGTTGCTTATGCCTGCAGTACTGACTTTGATGCCTTTGTCTGTTTAGCGTTTACAGCATGTAAAATTCCTTAATGTCTTTGCTGTTGTTTGCTTTTGTTCATTATATAAGTCCTAAGAATAGATAAATTCCCGAATCTTTTATGATATGGGAAATTACCAGTGAGTATTATTTCGCATTTCAATGTGAAGGCTGAAAGAAAGGTGTTTGAAAGATTCATTGCTGTGACCTCAGTCTTCCTTCATTAAAATTCTATATTATTATGCAAAAAAAAAAGTTATTTTATCCTTATTAAAAGTCTGGTCAAGTAATAAGAAGAGACACGCAAATATGTTTTCACTGTAATTAAACAGGCTCTATAGTGACCTATATATTTGTAATTCTGAGGACAATGTTTTTGGTGAGGAAAAAAGAAGAGTTAGAAGAAACAAACTCATACTATTTTAAAAGTTGAAGATTACAAAAAATATGTTTCTTTACATCTTAAAGTACAATAAACTTGTGTATAGGAGAGCTCAACTTGGCAAGAACCTTTCTCATTGATCTTTGAGAACTTGTAAAAGATCTGTCTATTGTTCTGAACACCTTATGGAAAGATTTTCCTTGGTGTAGTATCAATTTCCACTTCTAAAAAGGATGATTAATTTGTGAGGAAAGCATTGTTGAAAATGTTGAAAAAAATTATTTGATCCAAAGTGCAAGAAATGCCTTTTGTGATTGCTTGGATACATTTCTAGTGAAATATTTCATGCCCTCAGGGCAGGGTGAAGGCAACATCTTCTCTGATCACACCTTAGCAACCCGCTAATTCTGACATAGACCTAGGAGAAAACTTCCTGAGTTTGACTAATATGCAAGGAATTCATGGAGCAGTTCATTCTAGCAACATAAAAGTTAGAGGAAATTTGTTTCTAAAAAAACCCCCAAAAAACCCCAGTGTTAAACTGATGTAGCCCAATAACACAGAAAAAGCATCCTAGTGTTCTTAGGTATTCAGTTAAAAAGCCTGAGATGGAACATTTGGAAAAAGCTGCCTACTTAAGGAAAAGAGAAGCCTAAAACTACAAAAGGAAGAGATTTTCTTAACACTTAATTTTACCGTAAGTCAGTCAGTTCAGCCACATACCAGGGCAATGCTGAACACAGATGTTAGAAGACTCAGTGTGTGACTCTGTGTGTGTGTGTGTGTGTGTGTGTGTGCACATGTTTCTATGTGCATGATCTTGAAAACTTTTGGAATTTTTATTTTAATATATCTGTTCTTCCAAATTTATTGATTTGCAGCAATTTTGAAAAGAAACAGATTATCAAATGAAGGACCAAATAGTAAACTCCTGTATTTATAACTGCAAAGAAAACTCAAAATATGTTATGAGAAGGAAACAATAAACTCAAGGGGGAGGGAACTTTTTGGAATTTTTGATATTAAAACCTCACGTTTCATCTGTGGAAACAAATATTTAAATGAAATTGCATCTAAAGTAGGTATAAAACTAAGATAATGAATATATGATGAATTAGGTAATTTTGTATTTCTTATTAATTTATATAATTTTCAGACAGGTGTACCTACTATATTTTGTTAGAGATTTGATATAAATTATTTCTCTAATAGTGGTTTGAGTTTTACACCAGAAGAACAGACTCAGAATATGGGTATATGAAATATTTATTCAAAGACAGATCATTCTTGACAGATGTTTTGAGTTTATACCTACTTAATTTAATCTATCAAATTATAAAATCTGGAAAAGATAAACTACATACAGTGATAACTATGTCCTGAAAGGAATGAGAAGCAAAAAAGAAAGATTTATATATTTCCTAACATTATTGTATTGTTGACATATTAGTAGATAGTTCAGAATTTCATGCAGCTTTCACTTCATAGTGAAATAAAACATCAAAAAATAACATAAATACAAAACCTAATGACACAGTGTCCTCTGAAGACAAAGTTGGCATAGATTCATATTTTTAAAACATTGGTGTGTGATAAAACATCCAGTGCAAATAGTTTGGACTATTTTTCAAATGAATTTAAGTACATTCATGCTAAATGTAATTCTAATGATCTTTGAAACTGAAGGTACTCTTTGACAGGTAACTCTAGAAGGTGGAAGTGTTGCTCAAGTGTCAAATTGGAAAGAGTCTGGAACTGTTCTGTAATTTTTTCCTGAAGAGTTATGGTTGATTGTGGTTGGCCCTCACTACAACGTGAGGGCTTGAAGGTTTGAAACCGTGGACAGTGTAAGGACATGTCCTTTGTATGGACATTTGTAAAATATTAATTTTTTCCATCTGTTTTTTATATTAAGATAGTCCTTCAGCTCCACAAGCAGGAGTTGAATTCCTGCCTCAGATGTCTGACTTAGTTCTAGTGTTATCCAGAGACATTTCAATTCTCAAAATATTTATTCTAAACTTGAATATTTCACATCTTTTCACTTTTATATCCACTGAATAAAACATATAAAGTCTTCTTTATAATGAGATTTGTAGATGCTTTTTATCTTTCCAAATTTAGTAATCAGCTGTTTTACATCAGTTGATGACTCAAAATACAGTTATTCCAATACTAGAATTCTTACACAGATATTTAGCTTTCTTATTCAATTACATTATTAAATTTATGCAGAAGAGATTTTATTATTTTGTTGAAAAGTAGCAGCAGAGAGTTATCACATGAAGATACAAATATTTGAAAATAAGCATCTCAATAGAAAGAAATGCCTAAGTATACATAAAAAGAACTTGTGACATATAGGGAGATGCAGGAGCAGACATAACTGGCATATTTCTCAGCTATGGATGTCCTCCCTGAATTAATTTGGGCAAAGCTTTAAAGATCTTAGAAAAGATATAATTTTTACTTAACATGCCGTAGTAACAATATATGGGGAATTAAATTAAGTTTACTTTTTTTTTGGAGAGGAGTTTTTCCTTGTTTCCAGATCTTCAGTGGTTTGAATTGTATTTAAGAAATGTCTTTCTCCACTTTGAGACTAAAGGATATTGATTTTTCTAGTGAGACAAGGTGTATCCAGTCACATTTCTGTACAGGTTGATGACTACCGTGGATTTATTTCTGCTGAAGATTCCATTATGTATTTCTACTGAAGTTATTCTGTGAGAAGCACCCAATTTGAAGTGAAATAGCACAACAGGGTGGCTAACAGCAGAGCCTCACAGAGGGTGTCCCATGCTACAAAAAAGAAGACCCTACCATAAGTCAACAGAAGAGAGGTTTGGCTTGACAAAGGAAAAAGTGAGTAGCCCACTTACAGTAAACTGTAGAGTTTATCAAGCATGTCCACTTTTTTGCCCAACAAAGAACTGCAAGAATGTTCTAGAGACAGGCTTTATTTAACCCAAATCACCAAATATTTATTCCAAGACGTTAGCTGCAACTTCACAGCACCAGGCAACCAAAATTTTGACAAAGTATGGGTTTCTATGGAAGAAAATAAAAACATGTAGAAAAAAATCAACTTAAAGCATGATGTAGAAGCAGTTGCTTTAATAAAATTGTGCTCTTCATTGTTCAGTAAATTTAGTAAATATATGTAAGTGAATTGAACCATCTCCGTGATCAATCTCCACAACAATATAACTCGTTATCCTGGACTATGAGAAATTCATGTCATAGATCATTCAAAAGATTTGAATGAGATGATTTATTTAAAAAACAAGTAGATTGATTGAAAGTGTATTTTATTGTGATACTAAACTCTTTGTTTTATGCCTGAAGGTGGATCACATATGCTACAATATTTGCTCTCTTTTCTTTGCAAACAGAAGGTTTAACATTGCCAGACCTCATTACGGGTCTTTTTTTCTTAATGTCTCCTTGCTCAAATCTATATAACTAATGAGAATTCCCCCTTGAATAAAATTAAATTTCTAGTTTATATTTCAATGCAGAAAAGCCTGAGAGCATGTTTCACTGCATCTAAAAAATAAAATAATAAAATAAATATTTTCCCAGAGCTACTGTTATCTTTAAGCTGATCTTTCATTCTGGCTTGTTTTAACATCATTTTTCAATATGCCAATTTAGTATTACTTGGATGAAAAGTGGTTCCATATAGATGATAGATTTACTGGTTGCTGTGAGGATATATTTAACATTTTAAATTTTTATATACACACATTGAGACATACAAATATGTAAGAAGGCATATGGTTTGCATGTGCATAAATGTATTTATTTTTTGAGGGTTATGGTAATTAACTACAGACTACTTCTTCGTGTATTTTAAATAGATAAATTAATGGAAATTCACACAACTTCATTTAACTTTATGCAGACTTACAGCAAAAGAATCTGACTGAGAGGAAGTATTTCAAACTGTCATATAAAAACAGTAAAAAGACTATTGAGACTCTGGTTGAGATAATATAATACAATGAAAACTGGCCTTAGTCCCTGCTTTTTGACCCTACATAATATGATGGACAAGAAGATTGGTTGAAATTTGCTGGATTTTATTTACTACCAGAAGTAGAGCATGCTAGAACTCTCTGGGTGCTTCACAGGCATAGAAGTCCAGCAACATGCCAAATGTTGTTAAGTAAAACAAATAAACATACACAGAGTCTACTGACCACTAGCAGATGAGACCTTGGATGATAAAACATCCAAAGCCCCAAATTGTGTTGGGGTGGTTTATGCTGGATATTAAGAAAACATTTCTTCACCAAAATTGTTGTGGAGCATTGAAACAGGCTGCCCAGGGAAGTGGTAGAGTCACCATTCCTGGAAGAATCTGGTAGAAGTGATGCTTAGGAACACGGTTTGGTGGTGGACTTGGCAGTGCTGGGATAATGGTTGGAGTCCAAGCTAAAAGAATATATAATTATATAATTCAGCACCTTTATCACTGTAGATAGTCAGGAAGAATTTCAGTCCTACTGACAGTAAGCTATATGTTACTGGATGAATAACATTTCACCTTTCTGGATTTTCTGCATCTTATCTCATCTGCTAATAGTCAAGAGGGAGTCTCCATAACTTGTAAAATGCATCACAATATATTTCAGAATCCTAGGTCCTTCATTATTTGTATCAACACCTCTCCAGAGAGCCTAATGGATCTCATGCACAACAAAACCACAAGATTTGCTCATGTAAGACCTGCAGGAGCCAGCAGATAGTCTGCTTCAGTCACACCTGCGTCGCCAGGTCACTGCACAGAGACCCTTTGAGGTCACTACTCAACACTGCCCATTGGCCTCACAGGAGTGAGATTTGGGAGTATGACTGAAAGAGTGTGCACAGCTGTGCAGTAACAAGTCTCATACACCATAGCTACTTTACTGTGGACAAACATGGATTGTTTGCCCTTATCTATGCTGCAGAACCTACACATGCTATCTGTGTGGAAATAACAAAGAGAAGGCAAAGTAGCAAGCTACTCTGCAGCTGGCAGGTGGCTACAAAAGAAAATCTGTCAAACCATTTCTCATCATCAAAAATGTGTCTAAAACATATAAAATAACCTGGTTCATGAGATCTCTTGTTACAGAAACTTGGGCTCGCCATAACACTGCCCCACCTAGTGAGATATTTTGAGAGAGATCACAGTCAGGTGCTTCAGTCAATGAGTCAGAGAACTCTGTAAAAACTAATTTCTTACAAAGTATGAATACTTCAGACATAAATCTGTTAACTTTCATTCCTTTGCAAGGATACCATTAAGCTCACAGCTTTGCACAGGGTAGTGATGAATTCTCTGGTAAATGGATAAAAGATACAATTTTAAAAACTTTTGGTTTGCTTTGTTTTCAAGACAGCTTGTTAGAAAATGGTCTTGGCATAGTCCTTTAAAAACAGTTAGTTGAGTAGTTAAATAATGACATTGGAAACTTTATTTTCTGCTGTATACAAAATATATGGAAAAGCTAATTTTTCACTTTTAAAATATGTTATTCTTCCATTGTACATGTTTTCCAGTAATGGTTTTCCAGTATGGTTTTCCAGTAATACCATAAACAAAAATTTGACATTTTATTTTTTCTTTTTTTGAGTCTTTTACTCACTTCCTTTAATAACACATTATCTCTAAGTTACCTTGGAGTTTTGATGGATAGTGAAAATAGTAATATTCTGTATTCCAAATGACAGGCATTTGCATAACTGATTTATTGAAACATGCTGAAGCAACTGGCATTGTAAAATATTATGAGCGCTAAAAGTGCTTTTTTCATTAATCACTCTAAACAGTTCTGACATTTTTTAAGGGCCAATTTTATGTGGAAATTATCCAAACCCTTTGGGTAAAACAATTTGTTATTTAAAACCTTTTAACATGGATTGGTGATACTACTTCAATTTGTTTCAAGAGAAAATTATATAGCCTTTTGGGGGAGAACTGTAACCATAGCTAAAGGGTGCATTTATTGAATTTAGACATACTCAGTTGTATTTGTTATCAGTAACAAGTATTACAGCTGTGCTTTTTCTTGTAAAAATATGATTTTATGGTAAAAATGAGAAATGGATCAACCTTTACTTTCAAATAATTATTTTAACAACTTATTACCACATCATGGATTTTAACAAGCCTGAGATGTTCCATGATTTTGTTAAAGGGCAATAAAATTTTATTCACCTTCTTATTATCACAGTCCTTTACTTAGAAAATTTCAATCATATATTTAATTTTGTTTTAAGTACCTAACCTTTCCTCCCCGAAAATAATAATAATGAACCAATAAATCAAAAAACTTTATTTTTTATAAATATTTTATAAAAAATTAATTGCTTAAAATAACTATTTCAGTTTAACTAATTCCTACTGAGTTTATTTTATGTGTTCATCATTCAGTGGAATTTTCCAATTCTTTCGTAAAAGTAAGGGTAAACACATGCAACATCTGCAAAATGTCCTGGTCTTTTCTACTGAAATTCAAAATTCCTTCAATTATTTCCACTTAAATGAGTTTGTGAATTTTCCACTAAAAACTCTAAAATGTGCATTCACCGAGATATTTTCCTCAGAGGCTGGTAGGCAGGAAAGGTCTGATCTAGTCTCATCACCTAGAAGTACCAGCATAGGTGACTTCATAAGGGTAACACACACAGTGTTTGGAAGAATTTGAGAGCAGATAGTTTTGCTTCATCATGCTGCCTTCCTTGCCAGTCCATAAGGCACCAGCTGGTAAGATTTATCTGTGTACTGCTATTTCTCACTTCTGAGTAATTTTTCTTCCTCAGGCTTCTGAAATGGGGGCTGGGGATAAAGAATGTATCTCTGAAAGCAGGTGAAGAGAAACTGAATGGGTAAGTTGAGGAAGACCTGGGAGGATTCTAGGAATACACAGCTAAGGAAATCATGAGTTGGATCTAGTTGGCAGTGAAGCTGACAATTGCCATGAGAGTTGGACAGAAGAGATTACTTTTATGCTTGTGATTCACTTATACATATTTTACTCTCTAAGTTATCTAAGATTACCTTTTTTAAGTTTGACATGAGACCATAACCTGATGACTGTTTCTAATGTTTGAATTTCATGCTTTGCCACTTTTATATATATTTCTTCATGTAGGTGCCTGAAAAGAAAAGCTAATCATGCTATCCTGACAAGTATATGGATACAAAGAAGTTCAGAAAAATATGAGCCCTTATGATGGTGTCTAAATAAAAGTGTCCAGTATTAATAAGGTGTGTTACTCTGTGCTGGATCCACACTACTGGGAAAGCCATGAAATAAGAAGAGAAGTATGGCAAGGGCTTTTTTAATAAAGTAAAATAAAAAAAAAAAATAAAAGAAAAAGTATGAATGATAAAAGAAAGCATATTAAGAAGATATGTTTCCAGAAGGGCTCATATTTTATACAGGTTTTACATAAAACTGAAATTTCTTTTAGATGTATTAAATTGCTTCAGAAACCTGCCTGGAAAATAAAGCTATTTGCAACATAAAATGAAATTTAACTCCAACATTTTCTCCTTCAAGAAAAGTATTTAAACAAAATACTGGTTTTCACACTCAGCTGTTCTCTTTGTGTCATTACAGGTGCATCCCTTCTAACTTTTACCCTCCTTAGAGTGTAAAGTATATTATAGTTTTAAAAACCTTCAGAAAACATCTTATGAGTTGCTCAAAAGCACTCGATTATAAAATGAAGCTAAAAACATTTCTATGTGATTTATTTGGAAATGGCATCAAGGTCACCCTCAGCGGGGTTCAAGTCATTAAAATGTCAACAGTGTGGTTTACTTCTGAACCACAAGACCTTTGTAGAAAAAAAACCCCTAATTTTAGGGTGGGAATTATCTGATTTATTTTAGCTGCTTTAAGAAAGGCATAGTGCCTTAAAGAGTGACATCAACATCAAAGTTAAGTTTGTCTAGTTACCTCAAATTGCAAAAGTTTGCAGTTGGAAAACAAACACCCTTTCTTACTAAGGGCCTCTTCCACAGTTGATACTACACAGGTGAGTGGATTATTCCACGCAACTAAACAAGAAAGGAAAAGAGAAATGGGATCATTGCTCGTGCCTAACTATCTCAAGCAATTTTAGGTGCAAGCATAGGGCTGCTTTACTGAATTCAAGGTTATGATCTCTATTCACCTCAAAAATGGAAAGGTTATATTGCAGCTCTGAGTCATGCAACAGTATTTCCTACACTTAGTTTCTAACACTTTGTCATCTCTCAGAATATCTATCTCAGAGTGTTACAATCACAGGTAATTTTCCTTCTCCTGGAGAAGGAGTTAAAAGGAATAACATTATCCAAGCTATATCCTGGCATGACTAAAATGTGCATCTCAAACTGTCTTTATAGATCCAGCTATATACATGCAACCTCTTAGAGACAACTTGCAAAGCAAAACCCTCCGCTTGGACATTTTCTATTTGCTTACATGAAATTATATGTTGTCAGGTTTGAGACATTTGTCTGCAATGTTTCCCATTCTGTGAAAGTGGTTTTGTAAGGAAAAACCTGAAGCATTAAAGTTTGTATTTTTTTCTTTTGAATTTATGTGACCTTCATCTTCTGTTATTTTGCAGACCACATTTTTTTTCATAGAGGATATTATCAGGTTTAAAACAAAGACAGACAGAAACCATAGAGAGACAAAGAGGTAGAGAAATGTATTATTTATAGATCTGCTTCAAAATTATCTGGCTACTGCACAATGGTTGGCAAATAAAAAGGCATGTACCTTTTTGCCAAAATGCATATGACATATGGTTGTCAAAGACAAACCATCTGCAGCAGATGTCCTTTGGGTAGGTAATACCTTGTTTCCTGAATGACCAGTTTTACTGTTTCCAGACTATAGAAATGTACTGAAAACAAACAATTCATTTAAATAAAGAACAACTTTCTACCTTTGAAAGCTGAAATTATACACATAGAAACACATTAAAAAAAAAATCCTAAATACAGATTAAAAATCTCATAGCATTTCTTTCTGGTATACCAGTATACTTATTGCCAGTAATCATCCACTTTATTTTAAGTTCTCTACTGGTAAATATTCTCTTTGCCTTTACAGATATTACACAGCAGCTAAATATTGGGGCAGATTTTCATAGAATCATAAAGTCTTGGGTTAGAAGGGACCTTTAAAGATCACTTAGTTCAAGTCCCCTGCCATGGACAAGGGCACCTTCCACCAGCAAAGGCCCATCCCATCTATCTTTGTTTACTTCCAATGATGAGGCATCCACAAGTTCTCTGGGCAGCATCTTTGAGTGTTTCACCACCGTTATTGGAAAAAAATTCTTCCTCATCTCCTATCCAAACCTAAATCTAACCTCTTTCAGTTTAAAACCATTGCCCATTGTTCTCTCACTGTAGGCCTTGGTATAAATCCTCTTTCTTATCAACCTTCTTAAGTTGAAAAGCCGCAATAAGGTATCTCCAAAGACACGCAGTGATTTTGCGTTTACATGTTTTAGCAGTCAATAAGACCCTTTAAAATCATCTCCAAATTGGTGGCAAATCCTGTAACTGGATTAGTATGTACATATTGTAGAAATATAGATATATAGATATAGATATTTATTTTATATTTTTTTGATTAATGAATCAGAATTAATTCATATAGTATGTGACAACTTTTAATTAAAAAAAGCCAATTTAAATAATTACTTTTGATCACTTATCTTTTAAATATCATTGCTGTGCTATCATATTGGATATCTATTTCACAGTTTTAATCCAAATATAATTTAATTTTACATCTTTGCAAATAACACTTGTTCACTGTAGTTTCACATTGACTTGCAAGATTAAAGATTCTGATATAGTAACTTTAGACTCATCATGCTTCTTTTCAGTTTTTAATCACAGAATCGTAAAATGGCCCAGTCTGGAAAGGACTTTAAAGGTCATTTAGCTCCATCTTCTTGCCATAGCCAGTGACACCTTCTACTAGATCAGGTGGTTCAGGGGCCCATCCAACTTCGCCTTAAACACTTCAGGGATGGGGCATCCTCAACTCCATATCTGGAATATTTTGGAAATTGTTCAGACTCTATATTGTCATGCATGTAATTGTGATTGTGTGTATCACTTTTGGAGATATGTTATGACTAGTACTCAAGGTCTGAGGTAGATAGTGAAAACGAGCCACAAAATGATTTACATTAACACATTATGTGGGCCTAGCAAGTAAATTTTTTAATTTTTCACTCTGCATTTCTTAATCTGCTTTCTGTTAGAGCAGACTCTAAATTGTTGGTACTTCTCCCCTGAAAAATGTCCATTCATTAATTTATTTAATTTAAAAGTAAACAAGAAAAACTCCAGTGTGTAAATCAAACACCAGGGTACCTAGATTACAGACTTCTGTGTTTCAGACAGACAAGTACAAAATCCTTTATCACATAGCTGAAAAGTTCTTTGAACCAGTGTTTTGTGACAGGCAAATAACCCAAAGTTATGTGATATTTTTGGAATATATTCAGTTCTTTGCAAACCTGGTCTACAAGATGGAACTCTGTGGCGGTCACCCACTGTTGTTTACAAATGGAAAAAGAGCCTCTTAGCAGCTATACAATGAAAAAACAAAGAAATATCCACTCATTTCCAGATTCTGCTCCTTTTTTGTACCCAGATTATATTATTCTTATTAAGTCT
>VZTJ01003167.1:285947-363308 GCA_013397795.1 Orthonyx spaldingii
AAGGAAGGAAGGAAGGAAGGAAGGAAGGAAGGAAGGAAGGAAGGAAATATGTACCAAAGATTTCTGAATACTTAGCGAGGAACCTGGTTTCTGAAGTCCTTAGAAAGGAACAAATCAAAGCAAAAAAAAAAGTCAAAAAGATACTCAGAATAGACACCATACAAACATGTAGAATAAAAGTTGCATTAGTATTTACTTCTGCTAAAAAGGGTGAGGAATTTTCTTGTAATGAATTTTAAAAGTACCTCATTCCATTAACCAAAGTGGTTCAAAGCAGAATTGCTCACAGATGATTGAACAATTAGTACAAGAAAATGTACTTTAATATCTTTGACAAAACACAGATGGTTTCCATGTACATTTAAGCTTTTTAGAGATAAAATGAGTCTCTTTGGGTTTGCCTTCAAAAAGTTGTTTACATTGGTGACATTTCAAGCATCATTCAGTTTAACTAAAATGCACTTTAAACAAATTATTTGAATTTTTAAATTACACTAGAGCATCATGTATGTTTGGTAAATAAAATTAAATGAATTTTAAAGGTGAAAAGGTAAAAAAAAAAATGTTCTTTAGTCCTAGTATTTACACTTAGGTTACTTTCTCATAGTAGTAGACGTCATTGTCATCAGAAAAGCAGGAAATCACTTCACATGGCGCAGATGCAGACATCTGAAGAACTAAAGAAATTTGAAAACAGGATTGATTCCTTGGAATCATGGTGACAAAGAGTTTTTAACAATTATATTCTTATTTAACTGACATGTAAATACAGAAAATTCATACAATCAGAACCTAAAATGCTTTTAATCGGATGTGTCCTATGGATCTAAGATTTAGAAATGGCCATAAATTTCAAAATATCCAATTTTTTTTTTTTGAAAGGTATAACCATTCCATTCATTTGTAAGTTATCTGCATAGATTTCTCATTGGAAAATGTGTATATATTTCACACAGTCTAAAATTTGAATAATGAATTATCTGTAGTTAAGTATTTCCATCATTTGTCATATTCTTATTTCTTTTATATGGTGGCACCCATATCATGAAAAGTAATCCAAACATACTAGCATCACATTTGAAATAATTTTTATGTTGCTTTTGATGCTGCACATTTTACTGTCTCTTTCCACTTTTCACAGAACTTATCAGAATTGTTTCTTCTCTGATTCATCTGATTGCCCTGCTCTCCAAATAATTTAGTGATTGTTTTTAATGACTTATAAAAGCTCTTTCTTTATTCCAGTATGTATTTTTCCTCTGCATAGCACAGAAACCAGGATTCCCTGTGCATTCCTATGCACATAATTCAAGATTTTTCTTCTAACTCTCTCTTAATTTGAGAATCAATAGCAGATATACATATCATCTTTTTCCTTCTGTCATTTTGAAAAACGACGGAGTAAAAATTTCACTGCTGTTTTTTGAATCTGCAGATTGGTTGTTTGGGAACTATTGTTGTTACTCCACCTGCTTTTCTATTATTTTGAAAAGTATCTGGAGTGCTCACAATCAAATCCCAAAATCTTTTCCTCTAACATCACATATGTTAGTTCATAATTATTATAACTTAGCATATGACTCTTGAATTCTCAGAATCTTCACTGTTAACAGCTGCAGCAGATCTGGTCTTGCACAAACATAATGAACTAAATTTTTGCACTCAGAGTAGTTCTGTTGTAGTCCATAAATATATGAATGTCCATACAGTAACGCATCTGAACTGGTGTGGGAAGGATCAAGATACAATTACATGGTTGGCATAACCAAAGGCTCTATGATAAAAAGAAGTGCATTGCAGACTGCTCCAACATGTGTTTTTTGTTTTCTAATGTGTCCCTCATTTGGATGGCAAATGTATGCTTATATCATGGAAACTCTTACTCCTCTTAGCTAAGTCTCTGAAGTAATTTCAAGGCATATGTATTTGAACTGTTTTATTTCCTTTTCTTTGAACACTTTTCAGAACATTGGGCTCTATAAACTATATTTATAATCAACAAGACTGATTTAGAACAGAAATACACTTTTCATGAATAAATTTTAAAATTTCATTACGTATCTTCAGTGAAATTTCACTTTATCTGTAAACATTTTATGGAACCACTCTTCAAGCAGCAAAATCACATTGAAGCATAATTTCAGTTCTAGAGTTAGACAGCAGCTTCAACTCTTTGCATTGTTTAATCCAACAGCTATAAATAATTAATGGAAAAATCTACTAAATGTACATTTCTATAGCACAAATTTGGGCTATTCTTATAGTGAAATTATATTTTTCTCTCACTTGGCACAGTGAACATAAAAAGCAGTACTTCTTTTAAGAAAACAGCATAATTAAAAAATCTACCTTCCCTTTCTGAATCCACATTTTTTACTTTTTCCTGAAACTTAACCTGATATTTCCTTATCAGCATTAAGCTTGTACTTAATGTTTACTTACCCAGTAAAGGAGGAGACAGAGGGTAATTTTGTGCTCTCCAAAAGTTTATTGTCACAGGATCCAGGAAGCAACTGTATGAACTTCTTTGGTGACAAATCCTACTATTAAGTCTGTCCAAGCTGACTTCTGCCGAGTTCTGCTAATCTTCCCTCATGTTCCAAATGAGTGTTAATATTTGTTCATATTGAGCTACCTATAAGACCTTGATATGAGAAGCTTTTCTTCAATAAAAATATCCTTTTTTTCAGATTTAATTGGTTATGTAATATAATTACCTACTTCACATAGAACAAATTCAGTGGATTCATACATGCATTTGTATCTGCAGCATCATAGGACTAAACATGCCTTATTAGTATAAGGTATGTGACCAGAAAGAGAGCTTGCAAAGTTAAAAAGTATGATCAATGTAAAAAATGACAGCAACTTTGCAATTTTTAGAATCTCTAGCAAACAAGTAGAAGGTAGAGATGGCCACAAGAGCCTTAACACCTGTTTTTGAGATCTGCACCCTGAAGCACAGACCAACTGTATTCTAGTTTTGTAAAGTTACACCCAAATGTTTGATTTGCTGTTTAAGATCAGACAGCACATTAGGCTATACTTTTTGGTTTGTCATTCCATATTTAGAAAACCATTTCCACCAAAAATAATCTATACAATCAAACTAGTTACAGCGTATAAGCAAAATGTCATAGAATATAATATTAACTGCCACATCACATGCCACAGAAAGTCATGACCCTATACACACACCTGCACATACCTTAAGAAAAAAAATCAAAAGGTCTGCCCTTACTGTGCCTACAGCTAATGCGAACATCAATATTTACTAGTCTGAAATGCAGACACACACATTAGCACTCCTTCAGTATTAACCACAAAGTGTCTTTAGTACCATTGAGTTATGAAGTCAATAATGAACCTCTTTGAATTAGCCAGCTAACAATCAAGTACAGATCAATTGAGACTTGTTTTATTTTAGTGTCACTATAGAACAAAAACCTTACTTTCTCACACACACCCCAAAAATGCTTTATGAGATAAGTGTTATAGTTTTTATTTTAATTTCAAGTATCACCCTTTGATGTCAGTTGTATAGGAAGAAACTCATATCCTTTTTCTTTATCACTATTTGTCTTTTTCTAGCTATCTTTAATATATCCATGAAAGAAAGTACAGTTCATTGTGTTCTTGAGTGGAATTTGCCTTCTGATGTGGTATTCAAACTATTTTTACTTCTCAAATTAAAAAGGAGGAAGATTTTAATTCTGACAATGGCATGAAAGAAGGAGAAGCTGTTTCAGGCCTGGAGGGAGCTTGGAACAGGAGTCAAGAAAAGAATAGGTCTTTTCATGATCTCTTTTTAAACTGTAAAACTGTTATTTTAAAATCAACAGTGCTGCCAGCTTTGCAGATGTCACTTTGATACCAGGCACTACCACATGACAACTGATAACAAATGTTACCAACTGGCAAGTCTACCTTCAGTTCACTTGAATAGAGACCTGGAAATTCATCCAGTTACTCATTCAAAATATAAACAAGTGTATTCAGTACTTGACTAAATTCTCACTTCATAGTTTGAGCCAAAATTTCAACTAGTTTAATGGAAGGAATCCTTGAAAGAAAAAGAGTTTCCCTTTATTTTTCTAATGGAAAGTCTAAATAATGAAATGAGTTCCAAAATCATCAGGAATACACAAGGAAAGTATTGCTCTGCCCATACTAAAACTAAAATCTGCTCGAAATAAGGCTTTTGTTTTGGCTGGAGATTGAAGTGTTTCATACCTTAAGTGAATTTGTTGAAGGACATCACAATCATACACCTTCACTGGTAGATTAAACAGAAAAATGATGCTGCTTTTACTCTTAATGTCTAGAAGGTCAGTTTGCTCATTCTTTTTTCAGGTTCTCTAAAACCTGAGAATTCCATACTCTAAAAATGCTTCTGAACATTACTAGCAGAACTTTGAACAGGACATGAACAACTTCAGTATTTCAATAAGGTAATCACAGAGAAGGTCTATGGGTTCAGAAACAAGTAAATGAGTAATAAATACCTGGGATATTAAATCTATGGTAAAAATAGTTACTTAAAAGTATCTACATAAAGTGAAAATAAACAAATACAACACAGAGATCAATGACTGTCAAATAAAAACTTTGTAAACATGTTTCATAATACGTCGTTTATGTCAGATTTTGAATATAGAGGTTCAAATGGTGCATATTATATTACAGATTTTATTAAGAAGTTTAATCATTTACTTATGATAAAGAAAAGTATTATGTTTTTTAAAGTCGACTTCTGGAAAATTAATGAGTAGAAAGAGGGTGTGAAAAGATCTTATGCAGTATAATCTGTGATTATCTCGTTGAAGTTCTCTCATTTAGGAGTTGCATGCTTCATTTCCTTCCCTCTCACATATTCAACTACATGCATAAAAGCTGAATACAATTATGTATGAACCTTCTGAGGAATTTATTAAATATTTTCACTAATAAGGAAGTGGATACCATTACACAAATTCTGCACAGGCAAAATATCCTATGATCAGAACTGAGGACTCCCATTAAAAGAATCTTTCATAAACACTATGCAAAACTGACCCAGAGATCTCTAATCTGGGTTCCTAGTTACAGTACTGTTCTGACGGATAAGTTGAGTTGTTGAACTGCACCAATCAGGGTAATGCAAACCTAAATTTCAGTTCAGAAGTTGAAGCTGTACCTTTATTTTAGTGAGCAAATTTTAAATGAAAACGTTTCTTTTTATTATACTTTAATTTAAATACATTTGACACATGATTTATGACCAAATTCAGCCCCAAAACCAGAGCTTGTTTTTCAGCATGGCAGTTTATTAACCAGAGACATGGTTATTGCCATAGAAATTGCTTTAAAATTATTATTCTGGTGATGTTTTTAGATAGTGACCTCTATCAAAAATCTCAACTCTGTCTCTGCAGCACAGACTTGTTTTTAAAGCCCTATAAGCCAAAAATTCTCTTGAAAATATTGTGTCGTGATCAAAGCACCCCAGAAACTTCAGTTCAGGAAACACAATAGTGAGTGCTAACAAAGTCCCAAAATATGTTCCATTAGCAGCAGAGTAGAGTCACTGTCCAAAGTATCAGCTACAAACAACAGCACAGATGAGAACTTTAGGTTCAGGGGTAACTTCATCAAAAGGGTTCCAATTACACCTGAGATATCCTTAGTGTTTGAGCAGAATTATCATTTTGAATTAGGATCCATAGTCTGGGGGATAATGCACAGATATAATCAATTTTAAATAATTGGAAAGCAAAGTACCATTTGTTTGAATGCCATAAAGTCAGTAAAAAAATAAATATAATATATGCTCTCTGTCTCCCTTATAACTATACAATAGGAAAATAAAGAATGATTTATGTTTAAGAAGCAAAAAAATATTCTGGAAAAGCAAATTCATTTTTATTTCAATGATTTTGCCTTTCCTTTGCCTTCCACAGTATCCCCCGCAGGGATTTAGCAGACATTTAGAAACTACCTTCCAGGGCCTGTCATACTCTGAACATAAAAAAAACCCACATTGACCCCGATTTCCATAGGAAATAAAATCAGACTCTCAGTATTCAACCATAAAAGGCATATGATTTGAGGAAAATAATTTTTCTGTAAGTGTGCTCTAGAGAACCTCTGCAGGCTTCAATGGCTGAGCTCTCATGAAGCCTAATTCTAATTTAGATGCATAGAAATCTCAGCTCTCTGGCTCTGCAGCACATACAGCACAGAGTTGTTTTTAAAGCCTTATAATCCATAAAGAATTCTCTTGAAAATCTTCTGTCTTGATCAAAGCACCCCAGAAACCTCAGTTCAGGAAACACAATAGGAGTGCTAACAAAGCCCCAAAACATGTTCCATGAGCAGTAAGCAGTACTTCTTATGAAGCCAGTAAAACAAGCTAACAGAAACATAAATACCCTGATGAAATTTAAAGACAGAATCAAGCTGAACAATTTAATTGGTCCAATTCCAGCTGAAAATTTGAAACTTCACTTCTGGCATTCATTTAAACTTTGAGCCTGAGTTCTGGCAAGCAGAATCATAAAGCCCTTTTGTGAGGACTTGATTTAAAAATTTGAAAGTCGGGGTGTCACAGTAAATTTTGAAGATGTGCTGTCTCTGAGGTGAAATTGCATGTTTCTTTTCACAATCAGTCAAGCTCAACAAGCAAGTGATAAGTCTTTGTCTCAGGAACTCATGGAAGAAAACTCTTCCTATCTTATTAATTCAATGCTGCTTTTTAAAGACTGACATTCCAACTCAGCCCTATGCCATACCTTTTTCACTAATGTATTTTAGCAGTGTATTTATTTCATCAGTTTGCTTGTCTGTGTTTTTTTACTGAGCAAAGCAACATGTTAGCATGTTAATTTAAAAACTCACACATAGAATATAGACCCTTGAAAAAACCTTGAGGTCTAGCTTTACAAAATTCTCAAATCTGATTTTTCCAGTGAAATAGTGAAATGCTATTTTGGGCAAAGAAAAATAAATAGTTTTCAGTACTGAAACTGTGACCTGTAGAGAGAAACATTTTCTTTCTTTTAGTATTGTAAAGATTTATTTTAGTATTGCAGTATTACCTCAGGATTGGGCTTTGCTTGTACTTTTTATCTGGACAAAGTGGTCCTCTATAAATACATTTGCTAAACAATAACTTGAGTTCTTGAGACCAGAAACTGCTTATTTAAAAGTTCTCATCTTTATAAACTCCTGCTTTGAAATTTCAACACTTGGTACCTCTAAAGGGAGACCTAAAACTTTCTACAGGTGTATGCCTTCTCATCACTAGTGGTGACATAATCACCTTTGATCAAGCATATAGGGAGTCTGGCATCTCTGCAAACCTTTCTTGGATCTAATGAATGCTTAGTTATACCACATGTAGAGACCTCCTTTATAAACATCTATATTTAGGGGTCTGAATTTGGATTCCACTTTTAAATGTGTAGCAACCATGCTGTTCAAACTGCTTTGGGGCAATTCTTTGAGACCTTTAATTATGCAACTGCTCTTAAGTTTTGTCTAGGGTGATGTGCAGCTCTATGGAAAGGAATCTGTGGAGAGTCTCTGATCCGACAGAAGAGGAATCATACTGACAAAGTAGTTGCTTAGATGTTTGGTTTTCAGTTCAAACAGGGACCTAAGAAGTTCTAAGAAGGACAGTAATTCAAAAACTCTTTTAGGCCGTCTGAAATTTAAATCTCAACATTTCAAATTAAAACTGATGAGAGATCCAAAATGAATTTTTTAAGACATCCATTTGATGTATATAAAGTAGGTTTTACTTTTGCAGGTTCCTGTGGTTTTTCAGTTTTGGGTTTTGAGCTTTTTTTTCCCTCCTCCTCAGAACTAAAAGAATAAGGAGCTGATAATTTATGACTGTTTCTGGTGACATGGATCTGCGTGGCTGATAATGTCCTAGATAGCTAAGGAAACAGAACAAAATATGTTTTGTGCACTGATGTTTTATAAATGCAAACAGATTAATAATGTTTTATCTTTGACAGTTATTCATTAGTATTAAATGAACACACCACATATATTTCTTTGTATCTAAAATAATTCATACAAGATATTAAACATTTTAAGCAAATACCCACGTTGCAAAAATAATGTATACAATTAAATATGGTTAAATACTAAGTGTATGCAATTCCGTCTCTATCCATATGCCTCATTGCTCTAATGAAGAACCACTTATTTTGCTCTGCCATGAGCACAGATACAGGTGATGGCCATATCCATCTTGGCTGAGAGCACATGGGTTGCAGAGCACTTTTCCCCAGTCTCTGTACTCTCAAATGAACACCTAATAAAACCAAGCCAATGGCAAAACCCAAGCTTTCCAGATGACTGAGTGTATTTATTCTGTTGGAAGTAAAGAAAAATAACGGGCAACTCTCTTTTCCTCTCCCTATTTTCAATTTGAGCCTGTAAGGCAACTAATTGTAGCACCCATAAGTCTTTTCTAGAAAGGATGATTTGCAATTTTCAGTTTATTTTCTCTGGTCCTTTATAAATCTGTGACATTCTGGTTAGATTACAAGAAAGTAAGTTTTTTGTGAATAGTTTAATTTTATCTTGTGAAGTTCCAGATCTCTATTAAAATCTTTTAACCAAAATACATATAGTGGAAAAATATATAATTATGCAGCTAGAAATATTCATTCCTCTTTTATGATTTTTTTCAAAGATCAAATTAATTTTATTCCAGAATGCTGAGCACTTTGAGTACATCTTAAGACACTTGACCCTCTCAGCCAAGTTTCTGCTTGGTGTAATTAACTGAAATCATTCAAGAGTGCATTTGGTTCATTTTGATTAATCTCATAGGGCTCTGATAATTATTTATAAATAGGTAGCAGCAGAACTGACTGTCTGAAAAAATCTCAAAACACTTACAGTAGAACTATATGCTTTCTTCAGACAAATAAAGATCACTTTGAAAACATTTTCTAATTGTCAGTGTTTGGGAACACAGCTAAACTTATTTTTCAACATATTCTATAAGAAGAACGCATATGATTTAACACTACTAGTGCAACTTTCAGTTTTCCTTCTTCTAACTTTTTCATCCATAAATTAGCAATCTGAATGTTATCCTCATGCATATTGTATGTCAAATGTCAAAAATATGTCAATACAATGTTTGAATAAGTCCCTTTGTTTTAAATAAGCATATGTTGCACATGTTGCATTTTCCTTAAACTGAGGATATTAACTTCTGAAGAAAAGATTCTGAGAACTTAGGACTGCTATTTATGCTATGAATTAATTTAAAATATGACATTTTAAATGTCATATTTCGTACTAAAAATATGTAATTTTAAGAAATACCACACTTAGAGTATCTTCTTCACACTTCCACTCTAGTAGAAACTAAATTTAAATAAAAACTGTCTTTAATCTCAACAGCTGTATGTTATGATTAAATGCAAAATTAGTTAAGCCCTCATTCAAAATGGTTTGTTCATGACATCAGAGAAACTCAAACTATCTGCATGCTAAAATTGCATCTGTTGAAAATACATCTTCATACATTAATGCATATGGATTTTCAGGTTTAAATAACCACAGAATTTTCCAGATTTGTCTTTTAGGATAACATTAAGTTAATTTTTTAACCCTTACACTAATATTATCTGCCTTGAATCTAGCTTACCACAGTTTTCCCTTGGTTGTACTTTCCATGATTAGTGAAGAGTGATTTATTTAGGTTTTTTTTCTTCTTTATATATTTCATTATTATTTACATGTTTAACCATTGTATTTGTATATAAATATACATTTTAATATAATGTATGCACATTTATTCAGCAACTATCTGTGCAAAGTTTCTGAAAATCAGAATTAGTTGTTTGTGGTTAGAAACACAGACTTCCACAGAACAATAATCAGAGGCACAGAATTATTTTTTTCAGAGAGGATATGAATCACAGAGAGCTAAGCAGTGGCATCTTCTCTCTTTACACGACAGAGCTGCCATGGGTGGCAATTTGCTGCAGAGCAAAGCTGCCTGCTTCCGAGGGTTTGTCAGACCAACATGGGATTTACTGCTGAACACAGGCATAAATGCTAACTTAGACCCTATAAAATCAGAGCTAGTTAGGATCACCAGGAAATCCCATTTCATTTTGTAATAAATGAAACACAAACATACGTGTACTGGTCCCAACCTCACACAACCTACTAGATACTGCTTAGCCACCATTGCTCAACTAGATTGAGGGTGGAATTCAACATTGCTAGCTCCCGTCATGGGTACCTTGCAATGTCCAGGTTACATTTTGGAATTACTGTACATGTAAAGACTGCATTATTTGGTATTGCTGATGGTTTTAAAAATAGCTAGTACCTTCGATAGCAAATGAGACTACCTCAGATATACCACATATCTACAAGGGACTGAGCAATACTCTCTGTCCTCTGTTGAGAAACAAGAATGTGTAAATCTTTATAAAATAGACTAAAACAGACAGTATGGAGAGGTATTGCTTCCTTTCTGGTATTTACTTGCAATTAAATTTACTGTGGTATCAAGTATTCCTCACCATTTCACCAAAAAGTACATTGGTCTTGATGAAAGGATGCCTAATGCAAGCTGAAGAAACTTGTCTTTCTCTGTTTGTAGTTAGATAGGCAAAAACACAGCAGTAATGACTACAAAATTTCCACTATTTATCTCACCTTTCACTTTTAATTCTTAAGGACAGTTTTGTTATCTTTTCAGAGTACTGGAAGGCTCAGGGAATGCAGCTGTCCAGAAGGAGCAAGTTCATTCAGTCACAGTAGAATGTGGAATGTTAGTTGAGGCATTTGATGTACAGAGTGGAATAGAAATTACATTTGATGAGATTCCGTTTGCAATCCTCAGACTTGTGAGACTGACAAGACAATTCCCTCTCTGTCTGTCATGAATCCTAAAACTTGTCTCTGTGTGGCTTACAATTCTACTGTGCAGCTCCTCAAGGGAAGAACTACTGGAGGTGTAAACACTTTTCAAACATTTTATCATCACAGTAAATTAATTGAAGTTTCTGAACAGAATTACATAATACAATACTGAAAATGGCATTGCTGTTCCTGTTTTTAGTTTTTTACCAATATTGCTGTCCCAGCGGTAGTCAATAAGAATGACAGATGACTTAATCTATGAAAAAAGTAGGCTTCAGTCTTCTTTTACATTTTGCATAGAATCATAAAATCATAGAATGGTTTGGACTGGGAGTTACCTTAATGATCATCTGGTTCCAAGCCCTCTGCAGGAAACAGTGACACCTTCTAAGAGACCAAGTTTAAAGCCATTCCTCTTGTCTTATTACTACAAGCCTTTCTGAAAAGTCCCTCTCCAAGTTTCTTATAAGCCCCTTTTAAGTATAGGAAGGATGCCATAAAGTGTCTGCTCTTCTCCAAGCCGAACAACCCCAAATATGAACCTGTGTGCATAAGAGGGGTGCTCCAGCTCTCTGGTCATTTTTGTGGCCCTCCTCTGGACTTGCTCCAGTGGGTTCCTGTCCTCATGTGGAGTGCCCCACAGCTGGATACAGCAGGTGGGAGTCTCACGGCAGGAGAGCAGAGGGCAGAATCAACTCCCTCAACCTGCTGGCCACACATCTGTTGACGCATTCTAGGATATGTTTGGCTTTTCAGGCTGCAAGTGCCCATTTCCAGGAGATGTTGAGTTATTTTTCCACAGGTGCCCCAAAGTCTTTCTCCACATGGCTGCTTTCAAATGTGTATATCTGTGTTTGTGCATGTATGTATAAGGAATATATAATGCACACATGTATTTTTTTTCCCCTTAATATATGCAGACAGATAGGAATTGTATCTTCACTGCAAAGTCTGTGGAGTTTTTGTTTTTTTTAAGAAATATTAAATGTCAAATATTTTCAAAGTAAAATTTGGAAGAAAATGCTTTTAAGATAAATTAAAAACTTTCTAGTTTCTAGAATAGATGTTTTAAAGTGAAAAGTTAAAGTAAAAAATTTAAAGTTCATTAAAAAGTCAAAGTATTAGCAAAATGCCAACATTTCTGCAGTTCTTTTTTGCCTGTAAAAAACCAAACCAAACCAACCAACCAAACAAAACCCTCTTGCTAAAATATACTTCATTCTTAAATGTTTAGATTGCAGTAAACAGTCACTTCTAAACAGATAAAATATTTTGCAGTCCATGTACTGTCAGTTTTCTCTCACCTAAGGGATATATAATAAATCAGTCAAAATAAACACATAAGAAGACAGAGAATCATGTTTCAGGGCATAAAGCAGACTATCAGCGATGTGTTTTAGGGAGCGAATTGCTTCGCTCTGGTTATTTCATAAGGCCGTCTTTTAAACACAGGCAATCTCTATGAGGCAACAAACTTGAGGGGAAATAGCTGTTGTGCTGCTGAATTTAGCTAGAGCAGAAGCCTGGAAAGTAATGCGTCCTGCTGATTTAGCATCCTCCTGCAGTGGCCCTGACTGAACTGATGTGCTACACATACATTAAGCAACCTCATCTGGGACCTTATAGGGGACAATTAGTGATTATCATGCTCCACCTTGGCAGAGACACTTTTACTGAGGTGGTCTTAAAAATACATGAGGAGGGCAGAACTCCTATCTCTTCAGAGCCATCAGAATGTGGGCTCTTAGACCTGTTTTTCATCTGGATCTCAGTTGATAGACATAGAAATTTTGCTGAATCCATCTCTTAAGTATGTCTTTAGCTTAAAACAAATCTAAAGTCCTTACTCAGGCAACTTTCTAGACAGTTTAGGATTGGGGAGTTCTATGCCTGTGGTATTTAGTCAGACCTTTCAATGAGCTGTATGTAATACATTTGGCCTCATGTGATCTGGAGTAATGGGGTTATTTTTGCATTGAATGAATAGTTTTAAAATCTCTTCCCTTTGATTTACATGAGAAACCTTAACTTATATGGTTTATATAACCTTGTTATTAAGCCTATTCTTGAAAACATATTTTCCTTCACTATTTAAAATCAGACAACCTGTGTAAATGAAGAAACAGCAAGAATATTCAATTATGGGGTTTCAATAGAAAAATAAGCCCTTCAATAATTTTCCTTTGATTTTACTTTTTAAAGACAAATTCATAGCTTCAGAATTGTCCAAAATACTGAAAACACTGCTATTTTCACTTATTCTTCTCTCTGCAATATTAAAGAAAGTTGTTTGAACATAGTCTTTTGGAAAAATTAGAGAACCCATTGAATGATATCACTGTACTTGTAACTACATCAGTCAGCCCTGGTTTGTATTATTATTCAATTTCTATATAAAATACTTGTGTTTTTTGAACAGTGTCTAATTCTACTATAAATCTTAGGAAATAATTCTGTCAAACCATACATTATTCCTCTAACATATGCTTGGAAACTGTATTTTTTATAGCTCTTCATGCTAAGTATTTCCATGTAGTGCCTTTTGTCTCAGAATCAGCAGCTGGTTCAAAAGAAAATGTGAAGATGTTTTCAGCAGTTACTGATGGTTTGAGCAATACTGACCCCTGGGTAAAATGAATAAACAGGAAGCTGAGAACAAAAGGAGTCCTCAGAATACTATTAACTCACAGTAATAAGGCAGACATGATGTACTGGGGTCAGTACAAGTCTCATTTGTAGATAAGCTATAAAGAGAAAGCATTCCATCACCAAAGAAAGGTCAATGGTTAAAGTATGATATGATTGTTTTGAACTAATCTGCCAGTGACAAATTTCTGAAATACAAAGGAGTTCTTCCTTTTCAAAAATATATTTCAGGGTCTTTTTATATGGCACTTCATGTTTCTAGATGCACTTAGTAAAGAAAAATCTTTTGGGTAGATTTTGAATGAAAGGAAGGACTGAAGGAAAGGGAATATTAAGTTTCATTTCTAAGGTAGTCAAAATAAGGTTTGCATATAATAATTTTCTGGCACCAAGTCTTTTGGAAAACAATATCTCTGGCCTAATATAACTTATTTGAATGTAAGCATGAAGTATAGGGAGGAAAAATTATTTTTTAATAAATTATTTTAACAATTGATAGAAATATGTAGAATACCTCAAATATAATTAAATAAGATGATATTTTCTTACTTGTACTTGATTCTTCAATCATATTCTTGTTCTGATGTAAATTTTGCTTTTGTTTTTGTTTTTTTTTTAACACAGCTTAAGGCTTGGAATGTTATCCTTAAGATAAAGAATAATTAAATAGCATGTAAACCACTCTCAATTTCCTTCCAATAAGAAGGTGATAGTTGAATATTTGAAAAAAAAACATATCACTGTTAGTTTAACTATGCTTACATTTTTCTGTTGCAGCCCCTCTGCAACACAAGCACTAAACATCCTTGGACTAACCTACCATACATACCTTGACTATTCCTATGCAGCAATCTGGGAGGAAGATTCCCCACTTTTGCAAACCAGAATATGTTAATGAAGATCCTGTGGCTGACTCTCATTTCAGTGCTTTATTGTAAACCTCCAGAAAAATGCTAGTCAGCTTTGTGAATAGTCAAATGCTCATCAAATAATATAGATAGAAAGGCTGTAACAAGAATGATGATCTCCTAGCTTGTTAATAGGGGAATCCTGAAAAGGCAATGGACGAGTATCTTTTCATTACAGTTCTGAAAGAGTGTGTAAGGCTTTATGAATGTGACACCATACCTTTCACCTGCAACTTTACAGGAATTATTTTGAGACAGGTGTCTTGGCTGCCTTAGAAGGCAGTGAAAAACTCTTCCAGGGAGTATCCTATTCTGTTCTAAAAAATTTCCAAGAGAAGTGAAAATACCACAGAAGTTACTGATTTGTATTATCAGCTCATGGAAGATCAGCTTGTGTGAGAAATTTGTTTAGTGCCACTTCTAAAATCAATAGAAGTTCTATGTACTTTGAAGTAGCAAAACAAAATAAGGTCTTCAATAATTAGACAGGAAAAACATCGAATGAGATACTGAAGCTGGTATATGAATTGTAAAACCATGACTTTAGAGCTTTCATAAGAGTTTTTGCCAGGCCATGCTATTTTATCAATAATGATTATTGTTTTTCAGATGATGACAAATATATTTGATTTTAATGTGCACAATTTCATTTCATTTTCTGATTTTCTATAATATTCATCAGTGATAATCTCTCTCTTATTTCTCCTAAGTCTGGGACCTCATTCACACTCCTATTCATTTATTGTAATTGCTCAATTCTGTTGAGAAACTTAGGAAGAGATTTTGGAAAATTAACTGAAAGCTTCATATTCGGATGTCTGCCTTTTATGATCCTGCAAGTCTACTGGCAATATTCTTACTGGCTAGACTGTTTGAACTGTGCTTTGTGTTGTTCTCTTATGATCAAACCTACATACTTTTATAGTTTGGCACGATGTTAACATTAATTCTGGTTTGAAAAGCTTCTAATACCTTTTATGCTTCAAAATGCATGTTAATCATTCTGGGGCTTGTACATGGAAGCTTTTGTCTTTTGCTAAAAAAAGCTACTTGTCAAAACTACTGACACCCCAGATGTCCAAAAGAATAGAGCATGTTAAACTACCAAGTCCTGGCCTTACTCTGACCCCTCTCTGTTCTCCAAAGTTATATATTAAAACTGTTAAAAGCTTGATATTAATTAATTCAGAATCTTAATAATTCTGCTTATTCAGATGATCCACTAAAGCAAAAATTCTAAATAATTATGTTCTGAGGACATAATTATAACTCCAGCAATAAGTTCTACAAAATCATTCATTTGACTTTTTCTTTTCCCCTCAGTAGTGTTTTAAATGGACAATTTACAATTTTCTAATGGTAAATTAAAAACCAGACCCTAAAAGCACATTTTATGAGATAGGAATGATTTGATTTGGCTGAAGCCTCCAGATGAATTTGATGTATACTTCTGTTCTTCTAAAATCAGTTAAGAGTACAGACTGAATGAGGATAAACATCATAGCTTTACTTTGTCGAACAAAAGGCAAAAAGTACTCTTCCCCAGCTCACTTCAAATAAATGTTTCTCATGTTAACATGCTTTGGAATGAATTAAGGGAGTATCTATGCTGCGTGTTACCCTTTGAAGCAAGGAGCTGCAGCACTAATAAGGACTAGAGGAAGGCTGAACCTAAATCAGATGCCAAGAATTATTTAGCTTTATCTCAAGCTATTCAACTTCTGAAGGATCAATCAAAAATGTAAGATAATGAGCAGGGCAAGACTGAGAACTGCTTTCTTATTACATCCTTTCTCCTCTTCATTGTAACTTCTGAGTATTGCCTGAAATGTGGCTTTTAAACCTTAAGAAGTATTACAACATAGTAAGATGCACTTTTCAGTCTCTACTTCAGCAGTTGAGGATGATGCCTTGCATAAAAAATTTGATTGATGGACTCAGCATAGTCAGTCATATGGGTGGAACTGCTCAACAGGTTGTCTGAGCCCTGGACCATATTTCTCACTCTGGCTGTGTGTGAAGGCTGACAAACCTGGAATTATATAACTTCAGGAATTCAGAGCAGAATTTTCCTAGATAGGCACTACTAACTTGAGCTTTATGGAGGAGTTGTTCTACGCCTTTTTAAATCAAGCAAAGGAGAAGCAGTCCCTAATGGTGCTATGTGTGATAAGCAAATTTCCTGGTTAAAATGTACTCACCCAGAGGTCATATCTCAAGCCCTCAAATCTTGTTGCAGAGCTCTGCAGTATTGCTTGTCTTCTCAGCAGAGGTCTGATGCTTTGGAGGATAAGGAAAGATTTACATAAGAATGTTATACAACTCCACAGTTTAAAAAGAAATCAACAATTTATGACTGACAATGAGAAAGAAGAAGCAAGATCCAAAGAAAGCAGCAGCACTGCTGCAAACCAAGTACTAGGTTGCAATTCAATGGGTTTTGCTTCTTTGTTTTTCCCCCAAATATGTATATAATTGGAGAAAAGGGCTTCTGCTAGCTTGTTTTGTGGTGTACTTCTCCTTACCTGAGAGGAAGTCACTTCTATAGTAGAGAATTTTTAATATAAAAATATGCTTATTAAATAATTGAAAATATGCGTGCCAAATCCCCTACCTTAATTAAAATGTAGATAAGTTTCTGGTTTACTGACGCAATGGCATTTCTATGTTTCTGTAGTCATTACTTAATGCTCATATCACTTAGCCTACATTAGTAGTTTAACTTTGTGGTTTGGAGGCTGACTTCAGTTTTAAGAAAAAAAAGAAGATAGAACTTGCATGAGCTATTTTATTCAACAATAATTTCTCCTCTCCCACAAAGCTTTTTCGCAGTCATAAGTGTTCTTTTTCAGGCGTACACAAAACAAAAATCTAAATTATGGTCACAGTGAGATCATCATACCATGATCTTTGCTCTCAATTCCCCTGTTGTTTCACAACTGACAAGAGCAATGCCTCAGTTGCCAGTGCCTCTTGTGCTTGCCCCAGCAGCATGTGAATATCTAGCTAAACTGTGCAGTGATTTTTTCCCATATCTGTTACCACCAGATCAAGAACACCAGGCAAAGAGTATTTCCAGGCACTTTGGCTAATATCTGACTCTGTAGTAAAACAAGTTTCAACTGTGGCTGTTTTGCTGGAGTCACACAAATATACTGTACAAGAGGTAATTCAGTTCAGAATGTAAACAGGCTGATGTCAGTAACAGCATCTGAACAGAGCCATTACTTCATGGCTCCTCATTTAGTCATTACTTAAACTCCAGCAGAAAGATTTTTTGAAATTCAATACACAGTTTCCTGCTCTTTTGATCTAAAAGAGGAAAATGATCTCTTTTCAAAGAGCCAATGTTTAAAAGAACATAGGAATGAACATTTTACAACTGTAAACTGCAAGCATGTAAATTACTGGAAGTAGTTCCTGCCTTTGTTGCTGGAGATAAAATGAGAGCTTTGTTTAGCTGGAGGCACAGTGATTGATAAGCTGCCCTGAAGGTTTTATGGGGTTCTTGTTATTTAGTTTTAGGGAGATGTTTGTGGTTTGATTTGGGGGTTTTTGGTGCTTTCAAAATTAAATTTTATCTTTTGTTAAAATGCTTCAGTTTTAAATCCAGATTAATCTTTAAATGCAGAATTGAAATTCAATAGATTTAATTGTTTTGTAACAAAGTTTCACGTCTCTTTTACCTTAGCATTTGATCACACACGGTTATTTCCAAATTACTTCCTATGATTTTTAGGTGAGCATCAGATATTGTTATCCCATTGTTTCTAATCTAGAAAGGCCAGTATCCAAAGTGTATCACTTGTTTGAATGAATGCATCAGAGCTTGAAAAATGTATGAAATTTAAAAGAGTTAATTTTTAAGGACGTGATGTAGATTAGATTAAATTATGGCTATTGAAAGTACATCTATTGGACCTCTGATTAGATAAATGAAACATAAATAGAGGAAATATTTTAGGAAGAATTTCACGTTTTCCAGTTTTTTAAAAGTTGAATTAAAACAGTTCCCACCATGGTTTTCTCAGCAGTTTCATTATGACAAACAACCTTTTGGCAGTGATCATCCTAGAATTACATATATTATATCAAATATACAATCTTTAAAAAAAAATCTTACTTTGATTCAGAATTGTAGGTGATGCTAGCAGAAGCAGTGGCTAAGAAGTCTATTAAATTAATGCATTCTTATGGACATTTCTGATAAAGTGGGATCAAAGGTAGTGGAGAAGAGAATGATGAAAAAAATCAGCAATAGTTATTTATGGCAGAAAGGAGAACACAAACACCAGGGTTTGGGAGAGACAACTTAAAATTATTGAGGTAAGTGTGAATAGAGAACTAACTGAAAAATCATTTCTTCAAGGCACTGATTATGTGTGTTATATATTTACTTCCTGATCATCTCATTTTAGGGGCTGCTTTCAGTATTGTTTTCCAGGTATATTTCCATTTCTTTCTGCAGATCTAGAGATCACTATTTAAATAATTCTTAGTTTGCAATATTTTTTTTTTTTTTTTTTTTTTTTTTTTTTTTTTTTTTTTTTTTTTTTAAATGGAAATGGGTAAGACTAAAGGCCACAGATGTCTCCAAAACACAGTAAATACTGACATCCTTCAGCTCCTGATGTTTCATAAACTTACTAGGTCTTTCCCTGTTGATCTGGAACTTCTCCAGTGCTTTCTTGCCTATCTAGATGAAGTTGTCTGGCTCTCAGGTGAACCATAAAATGATCCAGAAAGTAAACAAAATATTGCATACTTCTGTTGTGGCGTCTGATTTCAGATATACTCTGTATGCACCTCACTTATGCTGACTGGATTACATATTGAATAAAACATCTCAAAAATACTTGGATATATCCTTCTCAAAATGGAGTAACTGGAACATTTTGCAAACAGATAACAGCTTTGGTATTTGGCCAATTTTAAGGAACTTTAATTATATGCCACCTCTAGTACATACAGCTTAAGTATAAAATCGCTCTCTTACACAACAGTCTGTACCATCTAAGTTATTGATTAGGATTTAGGTAGGATATGTGAGGAACCTACTGCTAAACACTGTTATGGAAAAAGAAGTGTAGTTTGACAAAGTCACTGGGAATTAAAAAGAGAGCAATCTGTAGGTACTTGTGCTGTTTTCCGCAGAGAACATTGTTTTGGTCCCTTCTAGCAGTATTCCCTTAGTGTGTGGGGGTGTGTTGTGCCTTTTTTTTTAATTTATAAAGAGCTGAATTTATAGATTGTGTTGTTGCCTGGGTTTCCTGTTAGCGCCTTCTTGTTTATTTCTTGTGCTGCATATGCTTTAGGTGAAAATTCAGGAATGTATCTTTAGCTGAAGCTTCTCTTTCCCTGAGCAATTTAATGTACCTTGTGCAGGATTTTTCTCCTTCTACTGTGCTTCCTCTGTTCTGATGGATGACTTCGAGTTTGTTTGTTTCACTGATTGGAATGAATAAGATTATTAAATACCCCTAAAAATAAAGACAAATATTGAAAAATTGAACAACAAAGTTCTTATTCCTGGTAGAATAAAAACACAGAAATTCAGATGTTTCTGCCTTTAGAAACTGTTCTAGTGACTTGGCTTCTCTTATACAGTAACTTTAGACCTTTAATCCTAAAATATTGACTTGGTAACCATAATTCTATCTGTTTTCTTCATCCAGCATTAGTAAGTAAGTCAATTTTGTACACAGGGGAATAGACCTGGTCATCAAAGTCAGTTGTCATGAATATCAGGGACAAATCCAACAGCTTGAGCACTATAACAGCTTTCTGCAGAGTCAAAGCATTTGGATTAGTTTAACTTTGGCAATGTAGGAAGAAGAGGAGAAAATAAAAGTTAATGATCAAGGAAACTAAAGAAACTGCCCGCTGTCTGCAGATTGCTGGCATAGGTTCTTCCCTTGCTCGTGTCTGGGGCAGCCGCCCACCCCTGTTCCTCACCTGCGTGGCAAGGCGAGTTGCAGCGTGCAAGGGGCTGCCTGAGAGCAGCACCAACATCTTCCGCTGCTACTTCTCAGAATGAGGTCAAGTAGGGACCGCCTCTCATTTGGTGGGACATTGATTTGGATCTCTGCCCTCCGGCCAACTGCCAACTTTCCCAAACCTGTTGGGAAATACCTTATCTGTAAGACTCTGCACTGTTCTGTCAGCTTTGGTTAATGAGCCATCAGATTCAGAAGTTGCTGATGTGAGACAGATAGACAGCTGAAAAAGTATGGTGTTTGCACAAGCAGAGCTTGTTTAGGAAAGCAGACTAATGCAAACTAAAAATTAAATTAAAAAAAAAAAAAAAAACAACTAAAACAAGTGAAACGAAAACAACAAAAATATCATAAAAAAAGAACAGAGCTTGAGAAAAAATAACTGAAAAGAGATATTAAAAGAAAGAAAAGGAAACTAAAATTTCAAAGCAGGGAAAGGATATAAAATGGAAATAAAAATGGGCAACAAAATAAGGCAAAAAGAGAATATGAGCTACACTAAGCATTAAATACAGAAAAAGAAAAAAATGTGTTCAGAACTAAAGGAAAGCAAAAGTAAGACAAAGGTGTGAGCTAAAACTGAAGATGGACAGTTAAATTTACTTATACAAATACATTTTATTACTCATGCCAGGTTGCAGATTTCCAGAAAACTTATGTTACTTTTGCCATACTCAGGTTCCCTGGATACTTTTACTGTCTCAATCCATGAATAAGATGAATATTTCTGTTTCTAACCTAGGCAGAACTAAAATCTTAAATGGTCTGTTACTGTAGTAAAAATAAGTTTTAAGATTCAAAATTTATAAAATTTAATCAAACGTATAATTTGCTTTACCTTATCTTAGTTTTTATATAATAAATCTATTTTCAAATGAACTATAATTTCATAAACTCAATGGATATCTCATTAAAAATTCTCTAGAACTTTGGCATTTGTCTCAGTACTTTCAAATTTCTGAAATAAGCATATTTATGTTTAAGAGTTTTAAGAACCATAATTTTTTTATACAAGTTTGCAAATATTGATCACAACATACAAATAAAATAATCTGACGTAGAGTCCAATCTGAAGCTCCTAGATCTGCAATTTTAGAGACTTGCTTTCATTGTTTTCTTATTTAGTTACTTAGTTGATAGTCTATGTTTGGGGGAAGGTGTTTTTGATTAAAATTTATGTTCTTCTGAATGTGCAGTATGATCTGCAAATCTGTGTCATCCCTAGAACTGTCATAATGTCACCTTGCAGTCACAGAGACATTCAATTTTTGTTGCTGTGCTGCACAAGAGAAAGTTCAATTTTTTTTACCTGTGTTTTCTTACAGTACATTAAAAGGAATATTCTAAAGAGATGAGTTTATAGATGAGGAGTGGTGATGAGTAAGCCTGATGACAATTGCATTTTTTTGCAAATTTTATCACTGCTAAATTACCACAGAAATTGTGCATCACACATGCATTTTTTATATTTACTTTTTAGTATATTTACTTCTTTATTATATTTAGTAGAAGGATATAAAGCATTCATTTGGATTAAACTGAACCACTCAAAAGTTCTAGACATTCTAACTTCATGTCAACAGAAACTTTACACCATAACATATCATCATTTATTTCTTCTATCCTTCACAAGATCGTAGTAAAACTCAATGGAGAAAAAAAAGGTAGACATTTTTATAATATTCTATTTTCTAATAGTCTCTAATAGTTTATTGAGAAGTTAAAGTTACAGCAAAAAAGGATATTGAAAAAGAGATTCCCAAAGTAACCCACTGAATCCAGTAATCCAATACTCCAACACTTAGGGGTTCTTCCTCTTAACACTTATGGTTCAGACATCTTACAAAAGAGGTAGGCTTAGTGAAATACTCACTTTCAACAAGCATTGACATTTTCTGTTCATTTTATAGACTGGATGAGTCTGAGATCAAAACCCTGTCTCCTTTATGTTGTTCGAAGGCAGCTCTAGGGTTCTGCAGGCTGATCTGTATGGAGCTGGACAGAAGCAGAAATGTTAGCAATTCACTAACTGAGCTTTGCATTTTAATGACATTAAGTAAAGCATAGGATAGAATTTGCATTTTAGAAGCTTTATTCTTAAAATTTATTTACTCAGCAGCATAATTACATGTAATGTTAAGGAAATGACTTTGGCATTTTTCGACATGCTGAGGTAGTGCAAGTTTTATACCTAATGCAGGAATTAATTAATTAATTCTTTTAAAGCCATCCTTCCCCTTGTTCCCATGATAAAGCTCTTAAACAGGATAAAGTCTGTCCATCCATTAAGCCAGGATGTGTAATCTATTTTCACTGACTTTTCATGAATCATTCAGCAAGAGGTGTGGAAATCAGTGTTTGCTGAGGAAAGCTTAGCTGGTATATTGCCCCTAAAAAATGTCAAGGCTGTTGTGGTGAAGGAACTTTACTGTGTGAGGTGACTGGAGGCAGCTCTTTGAAAGGATATTTGACAGGGCACTAGCAATGAGTCAAATGTAAAACACTAAACATTACTCTGAAAACTTCAGAGAACCTACATTTCTCCTAGTTCTGCATGGACTGTGGTAAAATATTGTTACCTGAAGTTTTTTTTTTTTTTTCAGTCTTCTCAATACGGAGTATATGTCAAAACCAAGATCTACTTAATTATAGTCTAAAATTATTTTACTAACTACCAGCAAATCAACTCAAATATATCTACACTACATTTAAAACCATTGTTTAAATTTTGGTACCTATCATCACTTCATAGAATCATGGAATAATTTAGTTTGGAAAAAGACCTCTAAGATCATCAAGCCCAACTGTTAATCCAGCACTGACAGCTCATATTCAGATGGCTGCAGACCAGCACCTCCAGGTTTTTTTCCCACCAGCAGCTTTCCAGCCAACCAGCCCCAAGCCTGTAGCATTGCACTGAAGCAGATAGTCCTGCAGTCTATGGAGGACCCACAATGGAGGAAAATTTTTTCCTGAAACGCTCAAATCAGTGAAAAAGTCCTCTACAGAGAAAGGTGTGAGAGGGCAAACTACAAACATAATTTCCCAAACCTCCTTCACCTGTGCTACTTTGTGTGACTAAGAGTCAGGAATGAAAAGGAAGGAAGGAAAAAAGAGGAAGGATAGAATTTGGTCATGGGAAAGAGAAGATGGGGAGAAATAAGGTTGGTTTAATGTTTGTCTTTGTTCTTACTGCTAGAATCTATTTTAAGAGGGAATAAATTAAGTGAATTTTCCTCCAGTCAGATCTATTTTAGCCATGGTTTACCCACCACAGGAACAAATGTTCTGTTTCATGAAAGCTAAACCACCGTTAGGTGTATATCTAACTGATAAGAAAGCTGTATTCTGCAATTACCTATTTCTTATTGTCAAACTGCAAGATTATTCTTTTGCCCTGCATGTTGTAATACTTAATTAGCAACTTGTATAAAAAGGAAGTATTTTATCCATTTTGGTGCTGACATGCAGGGGAAGATTTGAAAGCGGTTCAGGTAATAGGTTTAAGTCAGATGTCAACAACTCAGTCGGATGCTCAAGAGATTATATTTAACAAAGAAAAACCCCAGATTTTTATACTTACCAATAATTGGTTGAAGAAATGGAAGAGGAAGAATTAGTGCGTAAACAGTAGAAATGAGCAACAGAACTTCAAGTTACAATGAATAATGAGTCAAATGTTTTTCACACTGTTATGTGTACAACATGTACAATAGAGGTATTGTCTGAAACAAAATTAATTGATTTTTCCATCTCATAAGGAAAGTGACAAGTCATCCGCTCCAATCATGTATTTAATTTTGGGACACACAAAGAGAATACAGACCAACTGGCCAGAACCCAGCAAGAGAAAGAAAATGGTCAGAAATCTAGAAAACATGATGTACAAAATGGATTAAAGAACTAAGGATATTTAGTTTAAAGAAAGAAAAATGTTTAGTATAAAGGCCTGAAGCACAGAAGAAGAGGATATTCTGTTCTTCAAATCAATGATAGACAGCACAAAGAAAACATTAAATTAGAGAGAGAGAGAGAGTTTTTTCAGGAAATATAAGGTACTAATGGGTTAGATTATTTGGGAAACTCTCAAATTTCTGTCACAGGAAATCTTTAGAAACCGTCTAGATGAGTACATGTACATTTTTGCCTTCAGGCAGGAGAAAGGGGCAAATGGACTCCAAAGGTCTTTTTTTTTCAGATTTTTAAGGTTTGTTTGTTTTGAGGTTTTTTTCGTGTTGCAAAGATCACTAGCCTGAAATAATATTACAAAAATATTTCATTTTTTCTACTATCATAAAATGGTTAAATCATAAATATTCTCCTCATAAAATTTCTGAGATACTTGGAAGTACCAATTTCAGTGAAATAAACATAGCCTGTGTTTGTTTTTAGACTTTTCAAGTACTGCTTCCTCTCTAGTGAATACTTTCATTCATTGCCAAAGTTTTCTAAATATCAGGGGGACTGAATAAGTATTAGCAATCTTTGACATCAGCAAGGGCTGGATGTTTTCCAGTCTTTCACCTCTGTTGAAAGTGATATGTAAACTTTTTATGACTTTTCTTCTTTTATTTTTTAATCTCCCTGTTTGACAGAAAATAGATGAGTTCTTCTGGCCAGCTAGGAACCCAGACTAGTAGGATGACATTTCTTTGGAAAACTGTGTGTAGTGCCATCCTTAGAGCACAGCAATAAGGATATAATTACTTCTGAATGAACGAGAAGAGACATTTTGGAAATGACTAACAGTGCTTCTTAAGCAGGCAACACACATTATTTATAAATATAAATGGAATCCTAGAAAGACTTGGAACCAATTACTAATATAATTTTATGGTGTAAATATGCTGGTGCTAAGAAATTCTGTATTTATTCTGTGGCCAAATAAAAACTGAATCATCATGTTTACACCATGCATACTAGCAGTAACTTCAAGAAATAAGATTTTGTTGTGGTATAATTTTCGTGTTAAATATTTATGTTGACTTTTCCTGGCAATAAGGATATCTGAAAGTATAAAGTTGCTGTGTGAGATCTAAACACACCAAAGTTTCTAACCAAAAACTTCTGATTTTATTATGTGCCATTTACCCATATTTTTGAAGGGCAAAAAATACAGTAGAAGTGATATTTCCTTGTTTAGGAGAAGACAATAACTAAAGTATATAAGAAATTATTGTTTATATAAAATGAACACTGTACTTTATCACTTCAAGCAAAAAAAAACCAAACAAACCCTAAAGAATGTTTTTGACTTAGGAAAAACACACTGTCTTTTTTGTTCCAAAAATTGATTAACAAATATTATTCAAGCAGAAATGCAATAGCCAATTAAACAGAAAGTATAAAAGGCTATAATGAAAACACTGGACATAGTTTCCACTTTTCTATTTTTGAATGGGAGAGAAACAATATCATTGACTGTACTGCTTGTAAGAATTTTTAGTGTTGCTTCATGAAAAGTACCTGCTGTAAATGCTGGTCTACTACTTATTTGTGAAAATCCCTTTTTAGGAAAAGGTCAAAGGCAAATTATGAAAAGAAAAACATTGCGCTACAAGGTTTTTTTTTTTAGTAAATCAGGGAAAAAATTGATTTGATATTTTTTTAGTACTATTCTTTGCTATATCTGGAGGATTTTATTATTAATATATGATGTTGCTTTTTAGCTTTTATTTAGTGACTCTGTTGGATGAAAAATCTCTAAAAAAATGAATTTTTCATAATAAAAAAGGTAAAGAAAATAATTATTTTGTGTCTTAAAGACATTTTAACACACAGTATTAAATGGAATATTTGTGGGATAAATATTACATTCTTTTTTCTTGATTACGTAAGAATTTAGACAGGGAAGGGACCAAAAAATAGAGCTTTCCTGTCACCAGTTTGATGTCACTCCATTCACTATGACCTTTTGTGCTCAATGCATGAGCCAGTTGCTCACCCATCACATGATGTATTTATCCAGCTGAATTCTGGACATGTTGTCCAGAATGATTCTGTGACAGTATCAAAAGCTTTACTAAAATCCCAACAGATTACATCAACTGGTTTCCCTTGATCAGCTAGGTGAGTTACCTTGTCATAAAAGACCATCAGGTTTGATAAGTAGGACTTTCCTCTCATGAAGCTGTGCTGGCCGTGACCAAAGACTGCATTGTCTTTCAGGTGTTTTTCAATATCTTCCAGAATAATATTCTCCATAACCTTACTGGGCAGGCCTGTAGTTCCAGGTTTGTCCTTTTCGCCCTTCTTGAAAATTAGGACAACATTCACCAGCTTCCAGTCAGCTGGGACCTTTCCAGATCCCAATACTACGCAAAAATCATCGAGAGAGCTTTTGCCATGACATCGTCTGGCTCTTTAAGGATCATTGAATGAATCTCATCAGGCCCCATAGCTTTGTAGGGATCCAGCTGGAGCAACAGATCCTGCACAATTTCAGGGTCCACTGGGGGTTGATCATTCTTGCAGCCATGGTCTTCCAGCTCAGGCCACTGACACTCCCCTAGTCCATAATCCATGCTGAAGACATGGATTAAGAAGAAGAGGCAAAGAATGCATTAAACACCTCTGCCTTTTCTCTATTTCTGTTTGTGAGGTGGCCATCCTCATCCTGTAATGGGCCAATGTTATTTTTACACTGCCTTTTGCTATTAACAGATTTTAAAAAAACCTCTTTTTACTCTCCCTCACAGTTCTGGCCAGCTTCTATTCCAGTCGAGCTTTGACCACATGAATTTTCTCCCTACAGTGGCAAGCAGAATCTCTGTGTTCTTTCTGTGTAACCCGACCTTGCTTCCACTGGGCATACACGCAGTGTATTTCTACATAGAGATATTAGAAAATTATGAAAAGTACTTATCTGCTGTAATATCCTTTTTCTTCCTTCAAGGTTTCCCAAGTGCTGCAATTAGTTTGAGATAACATTGCCTCTTGTGTATTCCCTTTTTTTTTTTGCTGTTGGAAACAGAAACATAAATGAATCTTGTGAGGAAAGCAGGTTCCTGTGATTAAATTTTATATGTTCAGTCAAAGTAGGAGACTATTTACCATTTGATGAAATGACTGTCAGGGCTGAAGTCACACTGTTTGTGAATTGTATACCTAGGATCATGAATTGTGTTCTTTCAGATGTACACACCAAGCAGTGTGTCTATTCTGGTTGTGCCTGGCTAGACTAGGGATGTTAAATTATTTACCTAGGAATACTAGAAATATCAAGACAGAATATTGAAAAGAAAAACCTGCAAGCCAAATTTCACTGGCATGAAATGCCTTAACAGGCAAAACATGAGGGAATGCAAAATTTGGCTTGGTACAAAGAAATGCCTATCTTTGTCAGAAAAGAGACACATTTAGTCCAGTACTCTCACAGTGAAAACAGGAAATTCTTTTTGGAGAATGTGTTCAAGATCTGCTGCTTTGTGCAGTCATCTCCCTCCATTCCCCATGGCATCCACAATGGTTAGAAATGATCAATCTTGGTCCATTTTCTCTGACTCAGCAGAAGCTGGGCATACTCTTCATAGCAGTAGGAGACGAATTTTCACTTCCACAAATCCACCCCACCAAACCACAAAGCCACCAACTTGACCTTTCAGAAGAAACATCAAAGTCCCTCTGCTGGTTTACCACAAGGGAATTTAGACCTATTAGCTCTTAGCTACCTTAGAGAAGGTCTACAAAAGTAAAAGTTATATTTGCACTCTGGGGTTTTCATAACCTCTAGATTTTATTTAAACTCTATTTCTAAGATTCCTGGCCTGGACAGTAATCTGAACCTAATGTGCTTGTAAAATAAACTGTTTAAAAACAAATTTAAAGTTATTATAAATTCATACAAATGATAACTAAAATCTTGGTATTTAGAAGAACTTTCAATTTGTTTTAATAGGAAACTTAGACAAAGGTATTTCTAAAGCTCAGAAAATTATGTATCATCTTTATATTAATAAATAATAGACTTATTTTTAAAAAAATGTTTGTAATGTTTCCAATGCTGATATGACATCGGAGAGTATGATAGAATAACAGCCTTGGCCAAAACACCAATATATTATCTTAATTGATTAGCTAAAATCTAAATATGATGTTGCACAAAACCATCTTACCTAGTAGAGAACAATAACTGTATTATTGCAAAGTGCACAAATTCAGAAGGCAATCAACAGTTTCTTTTTATGCATGATCTGAGCTCCTAAAAAGGAAGTACAGGATTTGCAGTTATAGTCCCCTATGGAAAATTTTTCCTACTAAATTAATACAATACGATTTGTGCACCCATTGTATAACACACTCATTGTGACCACGGGTTGCAGTTGTGGGTTCCCGAAAGTTAGAAATGTACTATATTTACAACAAAATATTTATTTGGAAATGTCTAGAAGTTATGCCAGCTTTTCTGCAACAAATTTATTTTAAAATTTGACAAATGGTAACATGATCGGTGTTGATGAGGTCATAAAGCTTGTTAAGTGTTCTGTATTGCTTCCTAGCACAGGAAATGACCACATCTGTAGCTGTCCAAGCAATCTTTATCTGAGACCTTCATCTGCCAGTTTGTTTTCCAACCAATTAGGAAGAAATTACCCTTTGCCATAAAAAATGAAAATTTCCCTGTCTTTTAGACCCCTTCTCTTGGATGATTACTGTGTATTTATCCATCTCTTAGATTTTATTTTTTGTATTCTGCCACTGTCACAAATATCCATATTAGTCTTCCTCCCTATAATTTATTAGTAAATTTTCCAGTATTTCAGCCAGCTTTTTATTTTGGATATCAACTTTTCAACACTCTTACTCTCTGCTTCCCTAGTAAGCTCATTCTAACTATTTTAAATACAAATTTCTCTTACACCCAATTGTCTGTCCTCACATCCGTGACATGATACATTAATTTTTGACTATTCAATTGCCAGAATTTATTCAAGCCAGACAGACATCTGAAGAATTTTCCTGAAATGTCCACCAGATATGCAGCTACAAAATGACAAATCTCTAATATTCATAGTTTGAGATTTTCCAGGGAGGTGGTAATTTATGTGAAATTCGTAATCTTATGCAATTGACTAAATCCTGCTGTCCATCTTCTCAGCTTTCTGCTTCTTTTTTTAAATTTTATTTTATTTTATTTTATTTTTACATTCTTTCCGTCAAGTTCTAAGATGCATGTACCCTGAAATATAACTTCAGTCTTGGTATTCTTGATATGTTCCACAACAGATTTATTTTATTGCATTCAACAGAGGAACATGATTTTACTACAGAAACCTATGCCCCATTTGTGATCATTCTTCTAGTACTTCTACTGCAACAAATCCATACACTGATAATGTGAATCCAAACTCATCCATCTTTCTCAGAGCTTTTCTTTTGCTTTTGCCTACCATTACTCCTATTATCCTTACTACTAGAGACACAGGCTGGTCTTCTGCAGATTTGTGTGGCATTTCTGGCAGAAGACAGTTGTTTAGAATGCAATCAAGACAAGAAGTACTCTGTTCTATTCAGTATCAAAATTCTTAGCAAAACAATATAGTTTTTATATTGACCAGTGTCTCACTATTGTTAAAGAATACAGAGAACTGAAATTGTATGGCATTTCCCAAGATAACAATATTTTCCAGAATAACTATATTTCCCTCTCTCTATCATTAAAACTTACTGACCCATGGAACCGCTCATGTTTGTTTGCATGCGTTTAAATAATCACTGTGTCATACCCTTTACGGAAAAAAATGTACAACTAGAATAGAAAATCTTGAAGAAAAATTAATCTTGCATAATGTAGGAGATGAAAAATAGGAGGAAAATACTCCTAGAGGAACATGTTAATATAGCTCCACAACACTTACTATTGTCTGTAAATAAGCAATTGAAAATGGTGAGGAAAATTGTTAACAATGATAATGTTCTGTACTTTCTGAAATAAAAAACAAAGTCAGTTTATGCAAAAGAAAAGAAACAAAAACACAATGAACTCTCCCAACTAACCAACCAAAAATAAACCTTGAAACCCCCTACCAACAAGTTTGTGTAGTAATTAAAAGAATAAAATGTTTTCCAAAGGATTACAGCAAGAAACTCTCAGAAAGAACCCAGGGAACTCATACAAATCTTCTAGAGTGGAAAAAAAAAATAGGGGAAATATTATTTGGTGACCATCTATGAACAGTTTAAAATAAGAAATTGTGATCACTGCATTTACTCAAAATACTATAGAAGGAATGATACATCTAATTCTCTGTATTCAAATTAATAGGTTCTTGACCAACTTGTACTTAGCAGACTACTTACTGAAGAATTTTGTCATCATATATCTTCATTTCAAATTTACCAGACAAACAAGATGGCAATACATTATGAGGATAAAGTACATCTAAGTTTCCAAAGACAAAAAGACTCAAAATAACGCAGTAATACATTTAGCAGAACAGCCCACAAAATGTGGAAGAAAACACACAATTATAAGCAGAACTGAAAATATTCAGATGCAAATTACATTATGATTTCCTTAAGGAGAATAAGTCTATCTGCAATGGTAATTTAGACACAATAGGTGTCTAAATGTAGACATTTAAACTATTTTCATGTCTGAAGTTAGATGAGAAAATGTCAAAACAACCTAATCTGAATGTATAAATCTTATCTATGGTGCTAAAAAGCTAAGTAAAAAGAACATTTATATTAACAGGCACATTAAATCACATCATTTGCAGAAAAAGAGATAACTCATTTGAAGTATACAATAAAAGTAATGAAAATTTACCCTGTTCTGTGAGTTTTCCTACTCCTTACAAACAAGGAAGTCCAGACTTTTCCTTTGAGGTTGTTCCACTGAATTTGAAATGTGATTGTATTTGGCTCTGAAAAAAATACATTCATGAAATGAAAGAAAGCATTCTTAACATTTCTTGTCATGGATTATGTTTTGTTTTTCATGTTTTGTTTTGCTCTGGTTTTCTCATTTTTAAAAAAACTGTGTCCACTATTGAGAGTATCTCCTATACTACTTTTGCATCTGTTCTTCCACCTCAGCAGGATTACAGGACACTGTAGACCAGTAGAAGTGTCTCAATCTTTGAAATCTCTTTATGTAAGAGGGCAGTTGGAGTACATTGAACTCTGCCTGGGGACGGACGATCTGATATGGTTTAAGATTAAAGAAAGAAAGGCAAAAGTGACATTATAGTGGGTGTCTGCTTCCTGACCAGGAAGAAAAAAAAGTGGATGAGGGCCTTTACAGACAGACAGAAGCAGCCTCATGTTCCTGAATTCTAGTCCTACTCTCTGTTGGAGAGACAGAGGCTATGAGAACAGTTAAAGAGTGAAAAAGTTTTGGAATATTTTATTTCTTGATGTTTTCATGAATGCAGTATTTTTAAAATCTGAACTTAAAAATTACTATTTCTTTTCATGTATATTGAGAATGCTATGAAAAAGTAATTTTGATTCAGACAAGATTAATTGTTTAACTTATAAACATACTGTGAGTAGAATAGACAAATAAAAAAAAAAAAGAACATAAATTGGAGCTCCTTTGGAATCCATTTTCTCTGTAGAAAGACATCCTATTTTATATGATGTCTCTGACCAGAAAGTCATGATAAAAAACATGAAAACTTTTGCATTAAGTCGAATTATGAGATGAATGAACAATACTCATAATGGCAGAATCAAAAATAATTGTTAATGAGATATTCTCATATATGACTGCTACAAGCTTTGTATACTTTTATATATCATTAACAAGACACTCACAAGATAGTTGTTTTTTTAGAAAGTTTTCTTCAGTAACTAAATAAGCATTCAGACAAGGGTGGTAGGGAGGGATGGAGGAAAGGAGTTTATGCTAAACTTGCTCAAATTACAAAAAAACATTCTTTCCCATCTGGGCACATTAAAGAAGATTCTGACAACTGTGAACAGAAAAATGTGTACAAATGCAGTGGACAATCATGCAAATATAGACTGGTTGCTCACTTTAAATGCGATTGTCTGAGCCCCCCTTTCTTCTCCTGTTCAAGAGCACTTTTAGTCATGTCGTTCTCTGTGCTGTTTTCACTTGCTTCCCTGCTGCTGCATTTTGATCTTTGCTTCCTGTCTCTCTCCCCTGCTGTTGTTTTCAACAGTGTTCAGCTTTTTGTTTGATGAGTGGTGAAAATTGCAAGATTCCAGACCTCTGAAGAAAAGACAGAACTTCAGAAATCAGGAAATCTTGTAAATTGTGCCTGGCTGCTGGTGCATGCAATACTATTAAACCTCAAGGATGACTAATCTTGAAAAAAGAAAGGTGCATAAAAAAGGTCTTGTACATGGAATAACTTTAGACTCTGGCATTCATTAGTGCATGCATTCCTGGCACAGCATGTTTGTCTTTAATTTTGTAGAACAAAAGAAATTTCAAGTTAAAGGCAGAATTATTTTTTTTTCTTCCAATGGCAAAATTTATTGAAGTAAGGGTTTATCATTTACAGTATCCAAATAATTAGAATGTTCATTTTTCCTTCCTGATTTCTACAATAAAAGTGGAATATTATGCACAGCAGATGATGGTGTTTTCATGATTTCCTTGCATAACCCCTCTACCTTGAGTAACATAAGGACCCCATTTTTTCTAGAAGCCTGCCGAGCATGTCAAAACACAAATCTACTCTTTGGTATATGTCAATCTGTGCATATTTGGTGTTGTGTGGTATGTAATACTCAAATCAGATGGACATTAATAAGTGTAATACACATGAAAAAAGAATCTCTATCTACTGCATGGCCAAATCAGTCTGGGGATGTCAGTGAAAACTAAGCAAAATTTTTCCTCATAAATATGAAACAAGAACTATGTCAACAGTTATCAGATACCGAAAAAAATTTAATAATATCAGAAATTAAATACCTTATAGCAGTTCAAGCCTCCAACATACTTTAAAATTCTTTATTCTTATCCACTGGTGAATTGACAACAAGTCGCATGAGTGCAACTTTCAATTCTATTATCCGCATATATAATTTTCTATTTTAACAGTATGCTTCTCAGGACTGTGAGTGTACTAATAGACCTTATCTGCCTCAATCAGTCTCACTAACAACCTCAGCACTCCATTTAAACTCAGGTAATTTAAACTACAGAACTTGCCTGAGATATGTAGTAGATTTTTCTGTACCCAACTCTACTCTATTCCTAATTAGAAGTTAAAATTAGGGTACTTATGGGTTTTAAACTGCTTGACAGAAAAAAAAAAAGTACAGTTCAATGCTTAGCATATACCTCTAGTACAACTTGAGCAGAATTTCAAAAGGAAGATACAAAGCTGTCCAGAAATAGAAGTCTGAGGCTACCTAAGCCATCCTGACAACTCTTCCTCATCAGCCCTAAAGCTGTAGCAATACGTATTCTATTCTATCTATTCTGAACTAGTAAATTGCAAACTATGTTAGCTGACGTGTTCTGATATGCTGTCTAGGGTTTGCACAAATTGTCTTATTAGGTATATCTGCATCAGTAGAAAGAACCACAAATCTGATAGACAGAAAGTTGGGAGCCTACTCCAGACTCTCAGATTTTTGCACCTGAGTTTATCACTCTTAGTAATAATAAATAATAGTTTCTGGATGTGAAGTCAAGCTACTCAAAATGGAGAATGCTCTTCCAGCAGAGGTTAGAACAAGTATTAGATGTTAATTGTCACATCATTCCTTGCTCATGATCCTGTAGGAAAAAAAAAAAAGCTGCTTTGCTGTTCAAAAAATAAAATTTGCACTAGGTCCCTGTTAACAATTTATTTCCACTGCTGTAACTGTGAATTCTTAACTGTAGCCATTTTTTTCTCTCCCTGGCCTTTTAATTTGAATGATAATTTAACTGATTGATATTAAGATGCGAAAAAATATCCTTGCTATCACCTACTGTTTTTAAATACAAATGCCATTCTGTATTCAGGACAAATTTCTGGAGGTTTTTTAATACCGAGTTCTAGTCAGGACATTTGGAGTAGTACGTAATATTTCTTTAATCTGGGGCTCAAAATGTTTACTGATACTAAATGAAGTTCTGACAGTCATGCAGCTATGTTGTAAAGATTTTGCTTTCAGTAACGTACTTAGAGTAGTGCTTTAGCCTCACCGGGGTAAAATATTCAATCTGTAGAAGTAAGAATAGCATACATTTTATTGGTAACCACAGTTAGTTCATGATAGATTTTTCTAAAGTCATGTTCTGAGTGCCTCAGCACTGAGGCTAACAATTAGAATGAAGATGTTGAATTAAGCATTGGATAATTCTCTTCAGATGAAATTATTCCATTTTTACCTTAATGCAGTTGATTACCAATCGATTCCTTTTTTACATTCAAATAAGAGCAGATTCTACATTCTCAAATAGTTCATGTTGCTGAAAGCATATAAAGCTATGATGCCACTGTCTGTTCCCCTGCTGTGCTTGACTCCTTAATGCTTTTGATCTTGCATGGGATTTTAGAACACAGAAAAGGAGATAGAAAGTTATTTCACTCTGTTTGGAGCATAATACTTTTAGTTTACCATGGTGATTTAATGCAAAGGGCACAAAGAAAGGGTGTCTCCTTGTCCCAGTTCAGTGGCTACAGAGACTTGTTGAATTCTGTCTCTTCTATAATTGCTAAAACATTTCCGGAAGCAGTCTGACACCCTGGATTCCCTCAGGTTCTGGAATCATTAATAAGTAAGGCATTTTGAAACTGCCGACATTCATCCTGAGGTATGTCTGACTACAAATCCCATCCACTGTTGCATCAAGCAACATCAGAACACTGTCAGAGAACTTTAAAGATTTTAAACTTATAACATCCTTGGAGAGTGCTATAAGTCCAGTACAGACCATCCCAGGAATCTGCAGTACAAGTGTCCCTACAGCCACGCTCAACAGTGCCAACTGCTAAGTCATGCAGAACATTAATGTTCTGACCTTGAGGCTACCCTAGGCATCACTCTATGCATCTTTTACTCTATCCTCTTGGAAGCAGTGAATTCTTGCTGTGCATTTTTAAATGTTGGATTCAACTTAGAATTGCAACTAGCATAACTGTCATTCTGACAAAGGGTTGCACACTGAATCATTTTCCTGCTATATCTACATTAGTTACAGTTTTGAAATTGACAGGAACATCATAGTTTTAATATTTATAAATTCTCCCCTGATTTCCTCCTCTGAGAAATTTCTTTAAAACTCACTAAGGATTCACCTAGTTAGAGCAAGATCAGAAGGTGAGAGGAGAAGAGTCTCAAGTATATTAAAAATTCAAGTCTATTTTTTATGCATATAGTGAATTTATATTCTTCCAAAGCACTTAACTGCAACTGTGTGTAATTCACATCATGGAGTCTATAGATTCAGAAGTATAAGATCAGTGTGGGTATTGGAAAGAATAATGTTATTTATAAATTGCACAGCATATCCCATTAAGTGTGCATTGAGTGGGATGTTGAATTTGGCTTGCTAATGATTTTAATTTCTTGCTCTTATTTAATTTCCATTCAGACGAATTTTTTGTGTAGACCTTTTGAGATTCTAACATGGAAGATTTGTTTACATATTTATTTTAACTGCACACGGTGTGGAATGATGCTTACTGTAATTTCCTTCCTGCAATTGCATCAGAAAAACAGCTGATCTGAATCCCTAATCACATTCTCTGTGAGGGACTGAAATTTTCAGGTCACCTAAAAAGCTAGTTGTATAAATATTCCATCTGCTTGATACAGCAACTTGTGAGTTTTAGGGATATTGTCTGTGAACTATTTTCCTCTGTTCTTTGTGATATTTTGCAAGTGTGTCTTTGTCTGTATAAAGATTTTAGTATGTTGATCACCTATTTTGTAGAAGAATTTTGTACAATGGGAAATTAATATTTTCTGTAAATCTTTCTTACTGACATATGAAACACCTGATTTGTTGCATTCACTTTCTAGTTTGTTGCATTCACTTTCTAATATAGGTGCTAAGAAGAAAAATGGATTCTATGATGTAAGATGAATGAGATTATGATTAAGAAAGGAAATGTCATGAGTCAGGAGCAGGGCATTTAGCAAAAATTCAGCAAAACATAATAATCCTGAAGATGAGCAGAAAACAGGCTCCATCTGAAGCTAAAGTGGTACGTAGGGAAGAAAACATTGATTAATATTGTGAGCAGCTGAGGAGAGTATGTATAAAAGTATACTAAAGACTTGGAAAAGGACGTTCTGGAGGAATGGCCTCAATTCCCAAGTAGGAGGTTAAGGAATATCATTGCAGGCAATTTAAAAAAAAATAAACAAAAAGAACCACCAAAAATACCCCTACAGTTTGAACAGCCTGAAACAGAGAAACAGTGGCAGAGCTGGGCACGGTACCCTGATTATACCTGTAGCTTTAGAGATATGATTCAAACACAAAGAAAAAGCTGGTGCACAGAAGCACAGAATCACAGAATGGTTTAAGTTGCAAGAGACCTTAGAGATTCCAATCCCCCTGCCATGAACAGGGACACTTTTCACTAGACCAAGTTGTTTAAAACCCCATTCAACCTGTTCTTGAACACTTCTAGAGATGGGGCATTCACAACTTCTCTGTTTCAGTGCCTCACCCCTGTGAAGTAAGTAAAATGTAAAAATAAACTAAGGTAAACCATCTTGTAACTTAAAGGCAAATAAACTATCTGAAAGAAATATTTCTATTTTACCTGGCACTTCTTGTTTTAGCTAAGGTCTTTGTTGTGATATTGGGATTTTGTTCACTAACATGCATTGTCCAACCCATTCAGAAGTCATATATTGTTGTAGTAAGGATCATACCAGGTTTACAAAGTACCAGAAAAAGCGATCCTTAACTGTCACTGCTGTGCTGTAGAGACAAACCTGTCTCTGTCCTATACAATCTTTTCTTTCCCATACTCAGAATATGGATTCTCATTGAACAACTAGTTTAGAACATCTTATTTTACATTAGCTAATGTCTCTAAAATTTACTCTGGGATGTCTTGCATCAGTTTGAAAAAATTAAAGTCTAAGCTTGTGAAGTATAGTTGTTGCTTTTTTTAAAATTCATATTCGAAAAAAAAATTAAAAAAAAAAGTCAACAACAACAACAAAAAAAATTAACAAGAAAAACCAAAAAACCCAAAACCAAACAGAAATTGCAGCACCTAAACTTCAGGTCAGAGTGTTAATAATTTCAGGAAATTACCTCCCTATTTATTACTTTTTGCATTTTATTTATTAAATATCTCTTGGTCAATGGTTCTAAAATATTTGTTATAATCAAAAGGTTCGATTTTTTTCTTTGTTGAAAGCAGTGAGATAAGTATCTCTGCACTAAGAAAGGCCAGACTACACAGCCAGAGGAGGAGATAGTACCCCTGCTTGATGAAACACAGGGAACACTGATCATTCTGATCATCTCGTTTTGATATCTAGCAGTTGCTATTGTGTGTTTGCTGATGAATGCTTTTTCAGGCTGATCATTTGAAGCTGCTGAAAGTAAAGACATCTGCCATTTTTATGCTTATGTGGTCTTAGACAAAACTCCCTCTGTTGTTAGCTTGACAGAGGAGAATACAGCTCATCTTACTGTAGAAAGCCTGGGACCAGACTTTCAGCATCAAGTCTTTTTGTCAGACAATACCTTTTCCATGATCAAAGCATACAAGGGATGTGGTAGTCACATCCAAGTTCAGGTTCACACTTCTGTGCAGACAATGGAAAGCAAAAAAGAGAAACACATTTAGCTCAAAGAAACAATCTAATTATTTTCTAGAAATCTGAATTTTCTTAAAGAATGCAATTTCTGATCAAACATATTAGCAGCAATATTTGTTTGAATTCCTATTATCACCCAGTCCACCAACACTTTTTTTTTTTTTTGAGGTTCTCTTTCAGCTTTTACTCCCAGTACTTCATGTGTTCCTTTTCGGAATTTTTTTTTCCTTCTTTCTTTTTTCCTCTATAACCCTTTATTAAACTAAATATGTTTATAAATGCAGTCACTGAGTCTCAGTCACATTCATGAACATGATTATTAATGATTAAGGATTATCTTAAACCTCTTTTATTTTCCTGTATTTTGGCCAATATGTTGTAGAGTACAATGATTCATCAGTTGTATTAAAAAACAACTGACAAATTAGTAGATTAGGTTTTTATTTTGGAGAACTACATATTTACAGCTACTGAAAACTGGTCCATGAAAGAAAAGAATGCAATAACTACTTCTGTGTAAATCAGCTAAACATATATAGTTTAACAACATCATCAACAGTTAATGGAGATTGTATCTATAATTGCATTTGTTTGCTCTCACATAATATCATAATATTAAATTGGTTTAATTAGCTTTTTATTGTCTACTAAAAACTTCTTTACCAAAAATTTAACTTGCCTATGTGCTGAGTTAAACTAATGGCATTCATTTACAAATGGATATATGATTTCATAGTTTTCAGCACCCTTCAATCCAGGTACTAAAAAACAGCAATCGTATGAAAAATTAAGACACTAATATTAAAATATTTTATATTTAAATAATGTATGCTTTTAAAATAATGTACCCTTGCATACTGTTAGGATTGCAAAAGACATTTTAATACTTTTGAGCAGGGCTTATCTATGACTACTACTCTTCACAATATGCAAGACCAACCGAGTTTTCATTATGTCAACTTCTTGTTTATCGCTTTTACAGATGTCACTATTCCACACAAAAAAAACCCCAAACAAACAAACAAAGAAACAAAGAAACAAATCCATTTAAAAAATTTTTACATAAATGGAAAATAGTCAAAGACTGCATTAAGTCCTCAAAAATTCCACAAAAACAAAAGTTATTCATACTCTGTCATATTCTAGAGAGTGACTGTGACCTCCATATTAAATTCCATTAAATTCCCATGATACCTAAAAATCTGTTGGCTTCCCTCTTTGGATTCCCTGTATGCCACCTATGCAGATGATCTTATTTGGAAAAGAGGAAGAATCTGTGCAGAGGCATCCATAGTTGTTGGGAGCTTTCAGAAGAATCCAGTCGGCTGTGAGTGCCCAGATCTCTCAGGTAGCATCAGGTTTAGTTTATAGTACAGAAAAAAAAAAGCAAACAGATCCACCTTTTCATAAATGTTGGCAGTTATTGAGGTAGTTAACTCAGAAAGTCAGATGCAGAAAATTCCTTAGCAGAATATTCAAACTCAATTGAAATCTCACAACAGTTCTGAATAAAAGAGATCAAAACCCCAAGCAAAACAAACGTTAGGGGATTTTTTCTATTAAAAGAACTCTACATAAAAAGATCATGTCGCTTTGACTAGAAATGTAAGAAATTGTCTGTTGATATTGGAAGCTGAAACCATAGGTAATAATTTCAAAACTGTATTTTCTTTTCTGGCTTTTACACTTTACACAAATATATTTTTGGAGCATTTCTGAAACTACCAAGGTCTTGAATAATATCCATCAGCTTCCATGTACAGAATTCAAATTCTCCAATGACTATTTTATAATAAGGCTAAATATAATGACACATGAAATTCTTCTGAAACAATCTTAAGGGAATACTGTAAAATGCCTCCTTTAAATATATGTTTTCTCAAAGTAGTTGTTCTTGCTCTTCACAAAAAATACTGGGTAATTCTGTAATTATTCTGGACGTTCTAAGGAAGCCCATGTATATACCATGGTCATGCATTTCATGACAAATGAAAACCAAGTGAAGAAATTGTTTTGCTGATACATATTCATTGTTTTTCCTAACAGAAGAAATGTATAATATGACTGTTTAGTCATAATAATCTTTTTATTGTGGATTTCACTGTAACAACTCCAATTTCCTTCAGAATCTCAATAAAGCCTAACATTCACCCTTGCCTTATTTACAGTCACCCTGACACGCTCCTTGTAATCACACTGTATAAAATATATTGGGAGTATAAGGTAAAATATATTGCTACTGCTAATATTAAAAATGTATCTTTAAAAAATCTGTGTTATTGCTGTCTAATTTATTTCCAGTCATCTACTGTATTGAGTTTATTTAAAAAAAAAACTATTTTAAGACAAAGTTATTTGCTAACAGTATATCCTATAAAATAAACAAATTAAATTCTAATTCATTTGTCTACTGAAGGAAAAAGCTACCACAGATTTTTATTCTAATTTTTAGATCCAATTCCATTATAAATAATTAGAACTATATTTTAATGTTGCTTACAGTTATATAAATATTTTACACATTAACATTCATTATACATACATCTATAACTATATGTATGCTTATTTACAATAAAACATAATTAAACAAGATATTCTCCCAGTGTTGCCAATCACCTAAAATGAACTTGACAAATAGTTTACATTCAGACCTTAACTATTATGCCCTCAGCAGCAAGCGAAGAATTACTATCTTTATATAATATGTTGCTAAATTATCAACTAAAGCAAAATTTAATGTTCAGCTTTGAACCTTAAGACTTTTTCCATTTCTTGTTTTCTTGTCCCATTATTTAAAAATTCTTAAACCAAGGCTGAAACCACATTCATTTCTTCCATAGGTATATGTAGTTGCATAATGGATGGATTTCTGCCCATATAGAATAATAGATGGATGGTATGGCCCTCACCTCCTGGGAATGGAATGGCACCATCAGGATTGCTTTGCATTTCTTAATAGCAGAATAATACTTTCATAATAACAAATGTGTAGATTCAGAATAAAATCATACAATTTACTGGAATTGAGAAAACAACTGGGACCTTTGGCAAATGTTTCTTTCTTGCCTGTCGTTGAGTGTTTATTGTAAAAGCATCTGTAGCGCTGCAGGCAACATTTTTTCCTGAGTGAAGAACCCTGTGTGGTAAGTGTTTAGTACCTCACATTTCCTTCAAAAACAGCTTGAAAACTTTGTTGGTTTCAAAACTTTTTCCTTCATTGTCTTGTGAATGAGGTAGGAGATGGGAATCTAGCAAATACAGGACTACAAATATGCTGTATGGGTTTCCATATAGAAATGCAAATTGATTATTGCATTGAGAAGAGTTTGGGATTGCCATGCTGATATCCAACTTTATAAATTAGTTATTATACAACTAACATTGGTGGTTTTTTTTCCCAATAAAACTTGTGTCCCTATTGTGTTCTCTTTCATTTTCATCTATATTATGAATTGTTAAATGAATTATGAAATACCCTAAAACTACAGAGCAAAATTTCTTTGCAGCTTGTCTACAAGTTGTCAATAAATTCCTCTGGTATTTTTTCTCCCTAAATTCTCATTCATTTTTGAGACATAAGCACATCATGATAAGAAAGAGAAGAAAGATATTAGGGAGGCATTTTAAGTAAAAAATAATTGCCTGACAAAAATACTTTCTTTATAGCATGCTTTAGACAGCAGAAAAGGGAAAAATTAAGATATTAAGATAAATAAAGGGCAAAATGAGAATATTTCCTCTATCTTCTTAGATGGATTCTTGGTGTTCTGTGGAACATTGCTGACTGGGCTTGTGGATTTACTTGTACCCTTTCACCTTAAGTGAGAACTTGAAGTAAACATCTTGTACCAAAACTTCCAAAGATAATTTTTGAATTATGCCAAAATTTAATTCATGTTTCTGTTCTATTTTTTCCACGTTTGACTACACATCTTCTTGAACAGTAAACAGAACATTCTTGTGTGTCTTCATCAATTCCTAGTTGCATTAGAAGCTGCTTGTCTTTCCAGCCTTGGATCAATTATTTAGGTTTTCCAGCATTTCTAATGGATATGATACACATCTGGGGGAAGTATACACTATATTCTCTGATCTTTTAGTAGAAGCATTTTGTTACAAAACAAATACAAGTTGCATGTTTGCTTACAGTCCCTCTCCTCCCCACTACTCCTCTTCCAGAAAATGTCCTCAAAACAACTTTTCATCATAATTGCTCAAGCAGTGTGTCATTTGAATTCTGTTACTCTTCTGGAGCAAAATAAATATTCTTCAATAACACTTTGCAGGTAATATAAACTCATCTGTGTCAAGAGTTTGTTGTTTGTTTTTTTTTTTACTAGTCAACATTTTTTCTAATTTGTGTGATAGACAAAAATGTATACAAATAGATAAAAAAAAACCTGTAAGGACAGTAGTTACCTCTTCTGCAACTTCTTGTTCCCTTCTTCCCAGACTGGTACTCAAGTAAGTACTGAAGAACAGGTATGGAAAGAGGGAAACAATCTGTCTTCAAAAAATCTAATCCTGGTGAAATGAAGAACATCTGGAAATAAAGTGGTCATTTGTTTTGAAGTGATGTTCCTGTGTTTAAAACTAATAAGATATTTGAGTCAAGGATATTTATAGTTTCGCAAGACTGTAAATTCTCCATAATTTGTAAATCTCATGCTATTATAAAGTTTGTTGTCTTAGGAAAAGAAAAAAGCCTGAAGAAACAATCAGTGCTTGCTAAAGAAACATTATGTTCCAACTTACAATATTAAAAAAAAAAATCATGTAATGTAAAGTCTAATGCCCTTGGTTTCTGGCACTAATCTGATCCACTATTTAGATGATGTGATGTCAGAGACTGAAAATATTTCATGCCTCAAACATTGATACTACAAAAGGCAACAACCAGAGATGCCTCCCTGAAGACTGGGACTTTGGACTGAAAGTCAAGCTGCTGATTAGATAAAGGGAAAACCCTTTTGTTCAATCACCTGAAACAAACAAGGCTGGGGGAAAAGGTATGCATCCCCAAAAAGCCAAAGCCACCAGCTGCGCTGAAAGAATCATGCCCGGCTGAGTTTGGGGTGGGGGGGAGCACAGCTCACAGAAGCCAGGCTTACAAACTTCCCCCCCCAACCGAGCGCGGTGGGGGAGAGGACATTTCTGGGTGCGTGGCATAACCTCTGGCCAGAGGTACTGAACATCCATCCTCAACTATACAAACTGGCCCAGCTGTGTGAAACCCAACCCCACAGGCCAAATCCACGGGACTTTCACGTGAGAGGCAGCTGAGACCATCAAAGACCCCCCAAGGTGCCCCCCCGGATGCCTTGCACTACAGGACCACATGTGATGCAACAGATCCAAAGTCTGTTGCAAGAGACAATGGCAAACTCCAGGGACATGCCTGGACATCACCCCCTGGCTTGAGGGTATATTAACCCAGGGCACTCTGTGCTTTCTGGGGGACCTTCAACATCAAGAAGACCGGCAGGAGAGAATCATCAAGATGCCAGTGGGACCCACGGAGCGGTGATACTCTTTTATTCTGCCTCTGTCATTTCTCTGTCCCCTCAGCCTTTTTTCCTTTTCCTCCCTTTCTCCTCTCTTTCTCTCTCTCTCTCATATTTACTATCGAATAAAACCCATGCTATTGACTGGCATATGGTCTCGTTTGCACCTTAATTTGGGCAGAGGTATTTCTAAGAACCTAATAATCGGATCATGACATGTGAGTTGGTGACCTTGTAGTAAGCAATTTATTTTCTTTCTTAGCTTCCTTTTCTCTTATTGTTTTTTCTGCTGTGCTAAATTAAAGCTGCCATAGGGGGCTTAACTATCCATCTGAAGTCAGGAACATCAGTAACATGTCACTTCACTTGACATGGAATATAATATTGCACACTTCATGTCTATAAAATAATCTACACTGGCAACCCAAGGTGATCTGTCATGGTGATTTGTTATAGGCATGAGAGTATTGCTCTTTTGAATGTATATTATTAGCTAATATTCGAAGTCCAACAGATTGCAACAATTATAAGAAGAAACTTCCTCTAAGAAACTTTTGTCTTATGCAGTCCTGTTTGTTTATAAACAAAATTTGTCTTAGTCCTGACCACTGCACAAATCAGATAAAAAGTATTTTGGAACTATGACCAAAGAAACCCTAATCCAAAACCATTATAAACAGTCATACCCTTGTATTTGCCAGGTGATAGCTTCTGGTTTTCATCTTTTCTCTGCATTTGCTTTTGAGGAGGGAATTTCTATTTATCCTCCATATATCATATCCACTAAATAATATCTGTCCAATGTTTCTACACCTGTAAGTTCCCTTCTAGTCTGGTCTCAGTCTTGGGTAATGCTCCTTTTGTTTTGGCACTGCAGACCTTACAAAAAGAACATTTCAGTGCCATCTTGATTTAAACATTAATATAATGTCTATCCCCAGACTATTTTGAAGTTTTTGAATCATTCAGATTCTGTTTCATATCCATGGGAATCTGTATCTTCCAAAGTGAAAGGTTTTGGAGTTGTTAGGTGTCAGATAAGCAATCTTCCTTCTAAGTTCTTTTAACGTGTCTCATGCAATATATATACTTGCAAGGAGAGAGCTCACATTTAGTCTAGTATAATAATAGCAAAACCTTTGGAGGTCAGTCATGTCCTTCATCTAACATGAAAAATGTGAATTTCTTTGCAAAAAGTCATGTTTTAAAGTAAAACTCATGTAGGGAAAAAAATCATGGTTTCTGAATTACTGAAGAACTGATAGAATGTATTAAAAATGGAGGATGAAAAAGGTATTTCTGGAAACACTGAGGCATATATATTCAAAGAAGGAAATTCTAGGACTGGATCCACATATGTCTTTATCTAGCAATAGTTAAGAGCTTGATGAGTCAAAAAATTCTAGCAATATTATAGTCTTTCAGGCTAAAGAGATTTAAATGTAAGGAAAAATTATATTTATTTCAGATATTCAGAATTTAGAAGCCAAGTCAGCTGCAGAGACTTCCTCAATAGTTAGTAGAGAGAGAATTATTCTACCAAGGAATTGATTTCACTTGCTGCTTTTTCTCTATACTTAAAAATGTGGAACACTCTAGAATTGATTTGTGAATAGGCAAGCAAATTTTGCTAGCACAAGACTTGTGTGTATTTATGAAGAATTTTTATATTTCAAACAAGTCATTTTTATCAATATCTTTATGAAGGTATTTATATACCATCAGGGTAAGACATGATACTGATACTGAACTTGCAACATAAGAGAAATAACACAGATCTAAGATCTTGAAAAACATCTACCTTTTCCCTATTTTTTCATATTTTACTGGGGATGAGACTGAAGTCAAAATTGTTCTGCATATAAAGTTATTTTAATACAAAAAACTGATTTATCTTTTTTTAAAATTTTAAGATTTGAAGCAGTCCTAGTTTCAATGGACTTCTTCATTTTACACAGCACTCCACCAAGGATATTGGAGGAGAACAAGTCAGTTTTCTTTCTTTTATTTCCAAATCATTAAGTGAAAGAATTGACATGCTATTGATACAAGAGCTGTACATTTCCTCCATTTGGGAAGAGTTTTATCATTGTTATGATAATGCCAGTTTGTAATAATGGTTGGGGAAATGTTATGTGGTTAAGAAAATAAAAAGCACTAACAGCAATTCCTGAAGGACATGGAGCTCTTTACTGTAAAAATAAACACTAACAAGCTGACTCTTTCCTTAAGGTTGATGACTTCTCAGAAATGATGCTATAGCCATCGGCTCATCTTTTTCTTTCAAATCAAAGGATATGAAACAATATCATTTAGAGTTTTATTTGCCTCAAGCATTTGCAATTGAAAAGATATTGCTATATGTTCAGAGAATTCTTCCAATCAACCATTTTCCAAAGAGATCTTTACTCTTTCATCCATATAATCTATGCAGTATCTGCTTGGAAAAAAAAAAAAAAAAAGAGAAAAATTCTACTGTTTCTTGCAATGATGCCTTGAGAACAGAGAAGATTCTCATCAGTAACAAATTAACAACAGAATAGGTAACTGTTTTAATTTTCTGCCACGAAATAAAAGCCACAATTTGATCACCTAACTTGCTGTTGCTGCCAGTAAAATACAAATATTTGCCCAAAGTTACCAGACAGTCATACCTGAGAAATTATCTGTTATTTACTACACAGATAGCTTACCATGTAGCATTTTGTATCTGCCTACAGTTTGCTTCAGTTTTGGTAATAACTGTCATGCTTGCAATATTACTATAGAATTTGACTAAAATAGATAGAAATCAATGTCAAAAGGAAATATAATGGGATATATCTTTTCACTGATGAACCCAAAGAGAGAAAAGTGTATATTAGGTATTTCCTCTGAAGTTTATCATAAAGCCAGACTTTGACCACTGCAACAGCAGTCGTTGATTCTGTAAACATATTCTGGAACTATCCACTGAATTTTCATCAGTCGGGATTAAAGGTGCTTAAATCTAGCCAGTAATATATGCAAAATTATAAGATCAACACTCTGGTAGAGTTCTTTTCATGTAAGAAAAAGAAAATGTGAAGAAAAAAAAATAGGATTGTGGCTTAGCTAATGAAGACATAAACAGAAATAAACTTACTTGAAAATACAGTCATAAACTGGTCACTATTAAACTCAATCTGCAAGTTCCATAGGGCCCTGCTTCCAGAGCACGAGGTTCTGAAACAGTTTGTAGACGGATTTCTTGACATACTGTTGTTCATGTAATAACACTGAATATAGTAATAGATATATTTTTTTATCTGCAACAGTACTTGAAGACACGACAGACCACCTTGGAAGGTCCCTTCCTACCCAAACTATGCTATGATTCTATGATTCCATTGTTAATGACATTTTGTAGAATCAAATCTATCCATCTCTGTTATTTGATAAAGACTTCTCTATTTTCCTACTCCCAAATGGTTGATAAATATTTTTTAAGAAACAAATCTTATCAACCAACAATTCTCTTTAAGAGAATATGAGATGAACTTTCAGTAAGAAAGGAAACGACTGGAGAAAATGCATGACAAATTATTATCCACTTACATTTCACAAAAACTTGCTATTCCAATATAATTTTGAAAGTCCTTTAAGCTACTTTTCCCATGAATATAAATACCAAACCCCATAATATTCTCTGCAAATCATGTATAAGAAATTTGGTATTACATTTGTCTTATTTTCTTTCCCATTGGTTCTATTTCTATTTTGCTTATGCATACCTCGCAGACCAATATAACTTTTCTAACTGTCATCTGTGCTTTAGATACTGCTTTTTCATGCTAATCTTTAGTTCAGGAGGATTTAGGGCTTTTCCTTCAATGGGTCAAAGGAACATTACATTGTCCATTGATGGTCTTTAATTTGCAGTTACTTCACATGAAATCTGTAAAGCCTTTCAGTTCTTTTAAATTTCATCAAACACCACTTCATTTCTTGACCTTTGGAAGCTCTCTGTTTCTCAAAATCACACTTCAAAAAACAGGTTGAAAAAGTAAAAAAAAAAAAAAAAAGAAAAAAAGAATGACATTCACAATTTCTCTAATTGTTATTTTCTTTTAATTTTTGGAGAGATGAAGAAGTATGGAAAGCTCTAAAACAAAATTTTATTGTCATAGTGCAACTATATTATTAAAGTTTGAGATAAAGAATTTTATTAGGAACACACATACTTGAATACAAGTATGTGTAGCTCTTTCCTCCTGTTCTGCAACTTCCCAAAACAAAATTAATATCCAAATTTTTGATCTACTATTTTAATTTAAGCTTAGCATGTTCACTCATTTCCATTTACTGTCAACATTCTATGTCTTCTTAATAAATCCCCTTAAATTTAAGTACTGAGATTTACGAATTTTCATTTTTACTTCTTGTATAATAATATTTCCAAGTTAGTGTCTGTATTATAGATAGTAGCATTGGGAACTCTGGGAAATTTTCTTCAAAATTAAGTTGATACTTAGAGACTCAAAGGACTCCTACAAAGGTGAAGCAGTCACAGCAAGTATTCATGAAAAATTGCAGACAACATCCACCTATTTTTCTATTCACACAATTTGCAGTTTGCCTCTCTCTCATTTTATACATGCAACAGCAAAACTGCTGAGCCAAGAGAACAGAGAACTCCCATGTGCCCATTCTAACTCTTTGTGGAATCAGGACTCTTTGTGCTGCTACATCCAGACTTGGTGTTTTAAAGGGCTCAAGTGTTTCAAAGTTTAGTAACACAAGTTGAGGTGCCATGATGTACTATCGCTACTTTGAAATGTCATATTGTTTCTAACTTAGCAAAAGGGGTTTTACTTTTAAACATACTTTTGTTTAAATATTTTGCCATTGCATATTGATGTCTTCAAAAAAGGGCACGGTGTCTTTAGTAATGCCAATGTGCTACAAAAACAGTAAGAATCACGCTTTTTGTCCTGCATGCTGAAAGTATACCTCAAAGACTTTAAAGCAACAATCATTTCACAAATGTACAGATGAGAAATTGAGGCTACTGAAGGACAAACTGTTCCTCTGACTTCGCTCCTCTTTTACAGTACTGCTCTGGAACCAGAGGTGGACTGAGCTCAAAAAAATCTACCAAAAGTATTCCATGGACTACTACTCTGCTGTGAAGCTTTTGTACCTGTTCCTTTAGCAATCACACTGGGGGCATACATGGACATGTGCAACATTTAAAATTTTATAATTTCCTTTTTTAAATACTTTTTTTGTGTGGTGTTGACGTTTATTCTCGTAATTATAACATGCTTTGTCACTACAGTCTCAGGGACAAAGGTATTGCACGAAGATGTTCCTTGTACCTGACTTGAGTAAAAAGCAATAAAAAAGGGTATTTCCAGTACCACCTTTCTACAAAATGAGTGAACTTTTGGTTGAACTTCTCAATATGGAAATGAGTAGTAAAGGTAAAGACTGACTGCCATTTCCAGATCCCTGGAGATATTTTCTTGTACATAATTAGGGTCTGACAGAGATACAGATCCTGGGACCATTCTCCATCTAAACTTCAAGCCTTGCATTTCCACCTCTACCATTCTTTAGTTCAAGAGCTGCTGGTGGCTGCTCAAATACAGAGACGGATGCCAGAATATGAAAGCCACTCTGTACTGGGAAGCACCAGCCGGTGATCTGGCACAGAGGCTCAGCATAATATTTTTACAGATTAACCATGTACAAGGTATGGTATCTTGTGATCATGCTTTGGCATCAAACATGGGTCTGGCACATGAAATATGCACAAGCTCTTTGTAGAGGTTCCAAAGGATTTGCAAGTATCCGTGTGTCTCAACTAAACAAACGTTTTAAAGAGGGAAAGATGTCATTTACCAACAGCTGTTCTGCTTCAAAATATGTATATACACTCTCAACATTCCTTCTTATCTCTTTATCTTACAACAATTCTAAAATATGGGACTTTTTGTCTGGCAGGAACCACAAGGGAGGTCATGTGGACCACACAGAATAGAAACAGAGCCCCAAATGCAGACCTAAGAATGAATCCATAGTAAAAAAAAAATCCGACAAACAGTTTTTATGCATAAATAACCATAAGTGTAACTTAGATTCTACTTGCACCATTTCAGTCCATGACCTCTGGTGACACTGCCAGTGAGACTGGTAACCAGCACAAAATATAATGACTGTTTAGGGGATGAAAATAATTACTCTTTGGGAAGTGTCCTGCGGCAATTAAATTCATTCCTACAATCCATTAATGAACAATAAATTTCAGTCACTAGTGACCTCCAATTAATTTTAAAAACCCCACAGCCTAACAATTCAGATTAAAACAAAGAAATACAGGAAAGCAAAATCACCTTTGTACTTTTAATACGACTTAAAATGTACCTGACTCTTCTAGCACAGAAAGACCTTAAAATTGCATCAACAGTGAAAATATTACCCCTGAAAGCAGAAAGCTTAATCCTTAACCTTTTTCTCAAAAAATAAATCCCTTTTTTTGTGGGGATGGGGGTGTAGGGAGGGTCAAGCAGCCAGAGGGAATATAGATGGGAAGTACTCTTTTTACTTATAATAAAATTCACAGCTATGAAATACTGTGAGAAAATTTCACTGGAAGTCAAAAAATCTAGTATCATGAATCCAATGTTCTTCCCATGTCATATTGCTAAAGTATTTTTTCTCCATTAGTATAAGGTTCAAACATGCAATTCTTCCTTACTCACTTGAGAAATGCATCTTTTAATATATTAATTTCAATAGTATTACTTTTCTCATTAAAATTAAAATCTCTAGTAATGCAATAAATAAGTATTTTTATGCACTTTAGTTTCCATGTTCCTATTTATTTTTTCCTGTTGTATATATATATGGGTAAATTTGTCTAAAAATAAGATTTTGTTTACTTTTCCTTGCCTGACTAGAGGAATCATAGAACAAACAAACAAAACCCCAAACCATATCAACTCTGACTTTGAGAAATTTGTGAGAAAAAGAAACTATTTTAAAACCTTAAGTTTGGGCAACCAAACTCTGTAGAATTCAAACATAAAATATTTGTTACATATTTACTGCAATTTATTATTAATAATAGCTTATTTTGACAGTTTTTAAGTTGAATCTCACTTTTTCATATTACACAGTGTGTTACCATGAAATAAACTGCATAATCCGTTATACAAACAACTAAAACAGAAACTGTATTGTTAACAAATTCCCAAGAGAAAGTGCAGCTTTTCTACAATGAGATTTTCTTTATTCAGCTAAAATGTCATATTTGCAAGAAACTGAGTGTTACAAAAATGTTCCCATGTTTTTCACTATACTTACCTGTCTTGAAGGAATGTAGATAAAACACAGTTCAGTCATGTTTCCCTCATTATTTTCCAAGAGTTTCATTTGCAATTGACCTTTTGCTGATTCATAATGAGGCATTTAGGAATGTTTTAAGTCTTGCAAAAAGGGAAATGAAGCAGTGTGCAGACTAATGATAATGTTCATGAGAAGTATCAGCTATAGCTTAAAAACAGGAGGTGATTTAGATGGAATAATATGCAAATGACCTGATGAATCCACATACCTTTTATATTATTGTATCTACACTAATTTTACCACAATTGCTACTGATAGGCATTTGCAAAGGATAAGAAAATCATACATCTCCTCCATTTGCTTCTCAGATACACCTGAATTTTGCATCTGTAGTATTTTATGGGTTTGAATGGATGATGGCAGGCATAGTTCAAGGGAATTTGTGTGAAAATTTCATACAGAAGTATATAATCAATTTTTTCTATCATTAAGCAGGTGATCCATTTCAGACTTTAATCATTCAGTATAAGCTCTTTAGAGAAATTTAAAGTAGGAGGTGTTTGGTTCTTTTCTCCATGGAAAATCAAAATATTTTCCACCTGTTACTAAAGAAGAGAACTCTTCAGGTAATGTAGATTTTAAAGTCTACTTAACAGAGAATTAAGTTAAAAGTAAATGAAATTCAGGCAGACTAATATTTGTATGGAGAAATCAGTACTTCACATTTGTCTTAGCAGTCATCCTGTTACCATCTATTCTGATTGCATTTTCCATAGATTAACGGATATGTTTACCTGCCTTACCATCTGCTGAGCTGACTGTTTGCAAGTTACCTACTTAAATGCTGGCAGGGAGCATAAACTAAGCCATTTGTCATTGTATGTTTGTAAAATGAAAAACATTTTGATGGTAGAATAGGTACATACAGAAAACTGCTGCAAAGGAACAGCCAAAGAGATCACATTCCTATATTTAGCAAGGCCGAATGAGGAAAAGGTTGAAAAACCTGAAGAGCAAAAATCTAAAATCCCACCATGTTTAAACTACTTAGCCAAATTTTGAGAACAGTGAAATTGGAAAGCATCCAGTTTATGTTTTTCTTTTTCTTATTTGTCTCCTGCCAGGGTAATCACGGCAGAAAATTACTTCCTCTCTCTGTGTACAGAAGGCACCAAATTTTCTTTAACCCTTCCTTTCCAACACAATAAAATCACAAAGAAAGACTTCTAACCTATTATAAATAGTAAGTAGAGCACTGTCAAAACTAGGCACAAGCTGAGTCAGTTTCCCTCACAGTTTGATTAATGCACAACTAGAAATCACAATTTTTAAAGCATTTTATTAGAGATATTTGTGACACTCTTACATGAAGCTGTATGGAATGTATTTCAATTTATTTTTAAAATTTATATAAGATGAAAACTTACTTTTTTTATTAGAACACTTTAATAAATAAGTAATTGGAACAAGCACTTCATAATTTAAAATATTCATATGGAAATTTGTAATGAAAAAACCTTAGAAAATTGAGAGGTTGAAGATATTATGCCCTATATTTTTTTTATTTGTTCTTGTTACGAATAATAATCACAAATGTTTCTAAGGGAATATAAGGTAGAATTTAGAATTCTGAAAGTCATCAGTTGTATCTTTGGCATCATGAGAAACTACATGACAGATATACACTTACAGATTAATCTTTCTATTTCAATTCTAACATATTTGAAAAGGGTTCCTCTTTTTCCTTGGCTTTCGTAAATTATCTTCTCTGCTTCTTTTTCACATAGCTAAGCAACAGATAATTTAGTACAAGAACATGGAATTATTAGCTTGGACCTATCAATTCTCTTGGCTTTCTCAGCAGAGACATACTTATCCCCAAAATCCTGTTTAGCTATCCACTGTTGTGACACAGAAACAACAGCATGCTGTTGTCCTTTTTAACCATTGTTTAACTCAAAGCTGCACATTTAGTATCTGAAGTCTTCAAGGGTGAAAAATTGGCAGATTGCACTAGATTTCTCCTTCAAGCCTCTAAAATGAAAATGACTTGCCATCTTGTTTAACTCCCTGATGGGAAGAAGAAATCACAAAAATTGTGGAAAAGGAAGAATGAAAAGATATGTAATAGCAGTCTTTTTTCTGAGATTCAATGTCATAATAAAAAATATTTTTGCTTGATAGCTTAAATGGCCTTCCCCTTAGGATCATAGCTATCAGCCTCTCAGCTCAGAAATGTGACAGAAAGAAGTAGAAGCAAAGAATGGGATCAGAAGTTTCAGAGAATCATCAGACATATAAAACTAGAGAGATGAGGTATGTAAAAGACTTTTCTGAGTCAGGGAGCAAAAATAATAATTTACATTGGAAGAAACCTCTGGAGATTGTATTAACCACAAAAAAACCCCAAACCAATCTAAAGCAACCAACCAACCAACACCAAAAAAACCCACAAAACAAAAAAAAAGACATAAAACAAACCCAAACAACTTGCCACCCCCCCGCAAAATTGAAAATGCTTTACAACAATCTGAAATGTGGTTAGCATATTAAAAAATGTGGTGAAAATGTAAAAAATAAGGAATGATATGGGTAATCCAACAACAGTTTCAGTGATCACAGTGGAAGTATCATAGATACAGGTTTCCATGGATATGTGGAAATACACTCCCTGTGAAGTAACTAACAGATTAAGTCTTGACAAGTAGGACCTACAAAAGGATTTAAATTAAAAATTACAAAAAAAACCCCAAAAAACCAAAAAAAAACCACTGGGTTTCACATCTCAAATATTTCTCAGTTTCTAAAATTGCAGTAAGATATTTTTGTAATGATTGGCTTGTTGTTGCCTGGAGAGAAAGAAAAGAAAGGTGACTGGTGGGCGGAAAATGTGTGTGAAGAAATATATACTGGGAGGAGCCATGGGCCAAAGGGGCTGCAAGGCACTGACCTCCAGTACAACACCCACAACACCATGTTGAGGAAGACTATAGCAGAGTCCCAGAGACACGGGCAGGAACACATAATATCAGAGATGAGTGGTTGGTCTTAGTCACATCTTTCATTTTATACTCACAAAGGTATCATTAATAAAGGTTTTCTGTAATAGTTTATAAAACATTCATTAATATCTTTTGTAGCTAAGTAATGATAACTGTTATATTTTGACTTGGAAATTAAATGTCTGTGTATAAAAGGGTTGTGGAGGTTTTTGTGTGTAACAGAACATAGCATCTAAAATGTGACAGTACTCTTCTAACGAAATTCTCTACTTTGACAAAAAAAAAACCTTAAACATATTTATATTTAAGTGCTCTATGTAGAATATGATAATCTTTACTGTATTCTGGAAGTTCTGCATGAGGACAGATGAAGAGAAAAAGAAAGACAGACTAATCTAATTGAACAGCTGCTTTTTTGTTTGGGTAAAAAGAAGGGTAGAAGAAAAGAAGCATGCAAAAAGTATTAAGGGTTTTGGATATGACAGCCTGGCAAGCTTGCATTTCTGCTTATTAACTTGCTCTCCCATGAGCCAAGTTCCACAACCTTCTTAGCCTTTGAAGGTTGCAGATACTTTTTAGCAGGACTGGTTATTGACAGCAGATCTTTATAGTCTCTTTGTCTTACTTAATAAAATAAAAACAAGCAAAGTGTTCAGATGGAGACTAAATTATAATGAAAAGGAAAACAAAAGAGTCTTGTAGAATTTAAAAAGCTTGAATATGCATGTAACTTTTCTGTTTGAAAAAACAGAAGTAAATTATTTGGGGCAAAAATTCTCTTATAACAAACATCTTTTCCTTTCTTATTTTTTTTTTTAATCTTAGTGTTACTATGATGTCACAGAAAGGCACAAAAATAACTTCACACAGATAGTGAACTCAGACAAAATTTAGTTAATAACCAAAACCGAGGGGAAAAACATAAACAAGGGGGGTAACCACAACGACATTTCTTTGACATTTGAGAGGTCACAGGTTTGCTGTAGCAATCAGGGATGTTGTTACAACATGAACAAGGATGATGACACAAAGCATGCATAAACTCACACTCATTGGAGGCCTCTCCCTAAAGGGTACCCAGAAGTTGGGTGCACTTCACCCAAAAGGGTCAAAGGATCACTCAAAAACATCCAGTGGAAAAATAGTCACTCAAAAAATATCTGTCTCAAGCCTGGGGTAGTTGTGAGATGGCAAAAATGAACTTTCTAATGGCAATTTAAGACGAATGTTGTAAATAACTGGTGATGCTGCATATGCAGCTTTGCACAAAGCATTTCTTGAGCTGGTGAATATAGGCACAGCAGGGGCATCCTAGCTACATCTTTTCATCCAGTATCTGTTTGGAAGTTCCAGGGTGGGGTTTTCCCCATTGGGCATGCCTTACCCTTACCCCTGTGCCAACAGCAGTAAGATGCACAGTTTAGTGGGCAATTAAATGAGTTGCCATTTCATGCTTTGGGGCACTCATTAGTACCTTTGTCAGAATGTGTGAGAGGTATTTAGTGTCCTGGTGTATACTAAGGTGTAAATATCCACACTTCCACAGAGTGTTTGTACTCACTGCTTTCCCATGGGACTTCAGAGCAGGGTATAGTGTCATTGGGGTTCCACCCCATGGCCTTGTGAACTGTCTGGACAATGTAGTTAGACTTGACATCCCATACTGAACTTTTATTTTGCCCAGTGGCCAACTACAAGCAATGTATGTAGTCTACATCCTTCATGGCTTTTTAAAAAAAATTCCAGCTCCAATTATTATATTGTGCACATGTTAACACAAGGGCTAATTACATAACATTATAGGATATCCTGACCTGGAAGGGACCTACTAGAATCATCAAAGTCCAACTCCTGGCCCTGCACAGGGCAGCCCCAGAACAACAACATTGACCCCAGGTCCTTTTTCATGGTGCTCCTCTCCAGCATCTCATTCCCCTGTCTGCACTCACATCCAGAGTTGCCTGTCCCAGGAGTAGAATCTGGCACTTTCCTTTGTTGAACTTCATATGGGATTGCCCAGCCCTCTAACTTGTTGAGATCTCGCTGCAGGGCCTCTCTGCCTTCAAAAGAGGGAACAGTTCCTCCCAATTCAGTACTATCTGCAAAATTATGCAGTATACTTTTGAGTCAAACTGACATCCTGTTCAAAATTTGGCATCATCAACTGACTTAGGGGTGGGTAAACAAGCTGTTACTGATGTTAGGTTCATGATTTGTGTGAGCTCCACCATTATCTTTACCACAACATTGCCATCAAGGTCTAACTTGTCTGCACTGATCACTGTTGCTCCCAGTAAGAGGGACAAGACTGTCCTTTTCTCCATTATCCTGTAAGAGACTACTTTTCTTCCCCAGCCTCCATTAGTCCCTTCTTCAGGAAAGAGGACTTACATAAACAGTGGATGTGTAGTGTTCCTCTCTGTGGTCTGGAGGGAAAAACTGTTTCCAGTGTAATATCTTTCACAGCATGCAGGAAAATATTTGCTCTGCTGTGGTGTCTTCCATGGGTTTCAAGGGAGAATCTGCCTTGATATCAGAGTACCACCCTCTTTCTTCTCTTGCATTGGTTTTCACACTGTGGCTTTTTTCTCTGTTTTTCACTGCTTTGTGGCATCCTTATTTCTTTCATAAATTTGCTTTCAAAGCAGTATTATTTCTATGACCCCAACAAATATATGCTGACACATACAGGCTAAAGCTGTGAGTCAGTACAACCTGTACTGTCAGGTGTTCTCACAGATACAAATAATTATGGAAATTATTTTTCATGATCTTTCAATAGATTTTTTTTTTTTTAATAGTCTCATTTTCATGTCTTAAAATAGTTCACATCTTCTGGGGAAAACCAGAATAGACAGAATGAAGCAAAAATGTTTTGAACATGTTTTTCAAAATTCTGTGACATATGGACAATTAGCTGGCAAATGAGTAATAGGAAAGCTAGGAAGATGACATTAGCTAGCCTCATTCACACAAAATGAACTTCTAAATAACTGTTCTTCTTTTTAATTGCTTCTTTCTGCCAACTAAGCACCGTACAGCAAATCAATCACACTGGACATCTGATTAAAGGGACAACAATGAAAATAGCAGGAAAATCAGAACAAGTCCTAATGAATCAAAAGGAAAACTCTGGGGTTTTTTCTCTTTTTTTCTTTTTTTTTAAAGAATCACAGAATCATTTAGGTTGGAAAAGACCTTTGAGATCATGTCGTCCAACCTATGATCAAACACCACCACTGGACCAGGGCACTAAAGGCCACATCCAGTTTTTCCTTAAATATCAAGCATTGTGATTCCACCACTTGCCTGGATAGCCCATTCCAATATCTAATCACCATTTCTGTGAAGAATCTCTTCTTAAGAAGCATATTATATTTTAATCATTTTCCACTTTGCATTAAATTTAACTCAACTATGATGACAAACCTTCATATTTTAAAGTTGTATCTCTGTATTTGATTAATATGCCACAGAATCACAGAATATCCTGAATTGGAAGGCACTGGCTAGGATCATGAAATACAACTCCTAGCCCTGCACAGGACTATCGGCAAGAGTCACACCATGTATCCAAGAGTATTGTTCCAATGCTTCTTGAACTCTGCCAGGCTCATGCTGTGACCACTCCTCTGGGGAACCTGTTCCAGTGTCCAACCACCTTCTGAGTGAAGAACCCTTTTCTAATATCCAACCTAACCCTCCTCTGAAAAAACTTCAGGCCATTACCTTGGGTCCTGTCACTGGTCACCACAGAGAAGAGATCAGTGTCTTCCTCTCCTCTTCCCCTCAAGAGAAAGTTGTAAACAGTCTGAACAGATCAATGATCTCAGCTGCTATTCATATGGCTTCCCTTCAAGGCCTTCCACCATCTTTCTCGCCCTTCTTTTGACACTCTCTAAAAGTTTAATATACATTTATATTGTGGTACCCAAAACTGCACACACATTCAAGGTGAGGCTGCCCCAGTGCAGAGCAGAGCAGGACAATCCCCTCCCTTGCCCGGCTGGCAATGCTGTGCCTGATGCACCCCAGGACACAGTTGGCCCTCCTGGCTGCCAGGGCACTGCTGACATATATTCAACTTGCCATCAATCACAACCCTCAGGTCCTTTTCTGTGGCACTGCTTTCCAATCTCTTTTTCCCCAGTCTGTGCATCCAGAGTTGCCCTGTCCCAGATGCAGAATCCAGCACTTTCCCTTGTTGAACTTCATAGGGTTGGTGACTTCCCAGTCCTCTAATCTGTCAAGGTCTCTCTACAGGACCTCCCTGGCTTTGAGGGAGTCAGCAGTTCCTCCCAGTTTTGTATCATCTGTGAACTTGATTAGTATCCCTTCTAGTCCTGTGTCCAAGACATTTATGAAGATGTTGAAGGGCACAGGGCTGAGGATGGAGCCCTGCAGTCTCCACCAGTGACAGGTCCCCAGTCTGATGTCACCTCATTCACTATAACCATTTGTGCTCAATGCGTGAGCCAGTTGCTCACCCATCACATGATGTGTTTATCCAGCTGAATGCTGGACATGTTGCCCAGAAGGATTCTGTGACAGTATCAAAAGCTTTACTAAAACCCCAACAGATTACATCAACTGGTTTCCCTTGATCAGCTAGGTGAGTTACCTTGTCATAAAAGACCATCAGGTTTGATAAGTAGGACTTTCCTCTCATGAAGCTGTGCTGGCCGTGACCAAAGACTGCATTGTCTTTCAGGTGTTTTTCAATATCTTCCAGAATAATATTCCCCATAACCTTACTGGGCAGGCCTGTAGTTCCAGGTTTGTCCTTCTCGCCCTTCTTGAAAATCAGGACAACATTCACCAGCTTCCAGTCAGCTGGGACCTTTCCAGATCCCAATACTACGCAAAAATCATCGAGAGAGCTTTTGCCATGACATCATCTGGCTCTTTAAGGATTCTTGAATGAATCTCATCAGGCCCCATAACTTTGTAGGGATCCAGCTGGAGCAACAGATCCTGCACAATTTCAGGGTCAACTGGGGGCTGATCATTCTCACAGTCATGGTCTTCCAGCTCAGGCCACTGACACTCGCCTAGTCCATAATCCATGCTGAACACAGAGGCAAAGAATGCATTAAACACCTCTGCCTTATCTCTGTCTCTGTGAGGTGGCCATCCTCATCCTGTAATGGGCCAATGTTATTTTTACACTGCCTTTTGCCATTAATAGATTTTAAAAACCTCTTTTTACTCTCCCTCACAGTTCTGGCCAGCTTCTACTCCAGTCGAGTTTTGGCCACATGAATTTTCTCCCTACAGTGGCAAGCAGCATCTCTGTGTCCTTTCTGTGTAACTTGACCTTGCTTCCACTGGGGATACACCCTCGTTTTTCATCTTATTTCCAAGAGAAGTTCCCTGTTTAGCCAAGCTGGCCTTGTGCCACCACTGATTGACTTCTGACATATGGGAATAGCCTGCTCCCGTGTCCTTCAGAAGTGATGTTTATAAAGTGACCAGCACTGAAGGACCACAGCACCTGCGAAATCATTCTCCCAGAGGACCTTACTTACTAATTCCCTGAGCAGACTGAAGTCTACTCTTCTCATGTCCAGAGTTGAGGTTTTGCTGGCACTTTTCCTTCTGTCAACAGAGATTTTAAATTTGATTCCTTCATGGTTCTGTGGACAAGACAGATGCCAAACTCCACTTCACTGAAAAGATCTTCTCTTTGGACAATCAGTATATCAAGAAGGGCATCTTTCCCAGTCAGCCCCCTTGGGATCTGTTCCCAATTGTTACTCAGGCATTTTAGGAATCTTCTGGCCCAGCTTATACCAGCTGTTTGATGATCACAATTTCTAGCACATTGAAGTCTCCCATAAGGACAAGGGCAGTTCCCTTGGAAGTATCCCTTAGCTCCTCAAAGAATAAATCACTGGTGTTATCACCCTGACTAGAAGGTCTGTAGTAGACTTCCAGAATGACATCTGCATTATTTGTTTGCCCCTTGATTCTTACACAGAGGATCTCAAGTGTTCCATTGCCAACTGAGTTTTATGTATTTTAACCCTTCTATGACATACAGTGCCACACCTTTGCCTCTTTTGCCTTGCCTGTCCCTCCTGAAAAGCCTTTAACCATCCAACAGGGAACTCCAGTCACAGCACTCATCCCACCAGGTTTCACTTATGCCAATGATGTCAAATTTCTAGGACTGAGCCAAAGCCTGGAGCTCCTCTTGCTTTTCCCTCATGCTGTGTGCATTAGTGTAGAAACATTCCAGGTGTGGTACATTGTAGCCAATACCTTGTGAAGTAGATTAAGGGATCATTTTAATACTCATTTCCTCAAGTTTTGTCACACCACCCCATTGTTAGTCACTGCTGAGCCTGTTTTTTCTCTTTTCCCCTTCCAAGTTAGTTTAAAGCTCAACAAACCCTACTAGCTCCTTGCCTGGCTGGCTTCTGAGGACTTTCAGATAATAATGAGACTTGAGGTTGCTGCATGGTTTCCTGAAATTGGGAACCCACATTTATATTTTGGAGCAATATAAAGGCTGAAAAAAAATATGTAACTGACCAAATGAAGCAGTTTTCCATATTACACTTTGGCACCATAGGATGAAAAATAAAAATGCTATTTTTAGATTAGCTTCTCATTCTGTGGAAAAAAAAATCTCAAAGATTTTTCTAAAATTTTTAATTCCCCGACCACACATCTGTAAAATCTCAAACTAAAAAACCACAAAGCTATAAAGAAGAGTTTTTCTCAGGTTATTATTCAACAAAACCTTTAAAGTTATGCTTAATTTTTTACCATACTGATTCAGCAAAAAAGACCTAACTAATTTAATTGGATTTAAGGAAGTGTTTGATTTTTTTAGTAAATCAGAACCTTTAATCAATATTTAGATTTCATTTCCAAGGCCATTACTTTGAAGAAAATCCAAGGTCACCTGTATATAATTAACATACTTCTGTGGATTCTCGGCTCAGGGTTACAATGGAATGGAGAGACTTGGCAACCTCCTGGGATCTTAGATGAGGATTTTGTAGAATCCTGTGAGAGAATCATGTAATTCTATCAAACAGAGTCTATAAATTACTCTTTCTTCTGTGACTAAAACCATTAAAATTCATTCTTATTCAGAAATCTTGAATGCATTTGATCAAGCTATATCAGAAGACACATGCTCGTCACAAAGAGGTCCTTCTTCCCATGTTTTTTAGTAACTTTAGAAACCTAATTATTTTCAAAATATACTATTGACTGAGCAAATTAGCCTTTAAAAAGAACTGTTTATCTCTTATTTACAGATATAATAGGCAAACTCCCATATGCAGAGGTGCTCAGCAAAGAGAAACCGTGCTCATTTTCAAGGTTTCTCGTCTAGGAATTTTAGGGCCCTGTGTGGGATGGATTAATATAGATCAAAAGTGGGCACCAATATAAATGTGGTGGTGATGGTCATCACCACTGTTACTGAGGTAATGGGAACTACCATGCAGAATTTACAAGATCTTTGCTCTTTCCCAGCTCCACCAGGAGAGATCAGTTGAAAATTGTCCCAACAACTTAGAGCCATTGTCTCACATATATGCCATTGTCTAGGTAGCAGCAGCCACCAAATCCTGGTTTTCCAGTATTTTGATGTTGATAGAATAGGCTCATGACATTACCATACTACTCTGGCATCTGACTGAAGGTACTAATCTATTTTGTTTTTCATAGGACCCTGTCCCAGGGATCCTCCAAAAAGTTCCTTTGGCATTCCAGTGCTTCCTATTTCTGTATATCACCACAATATATAACTAGCCTGGGACCTTGAAGTGGATTTACCAGTAGCTTTTTGTTAAAAGAAACTCTTAAAAAATAAAAAAAAGGCCAATCCTCTTTGAATTTTGCAAACTAATCTTCAATAAAACCTAATCCAGAAACAGCTTAATAACACATGTATTTAAATATAAAACTTTATAAGACATTATTTAAAGACTAATTTTACTTTTTTATCCTCCCCTCATAGGACTGATGAATTCCTCTTTACTTGTTATCTATCCAGCAGTTTGAAGCAGCTTTGTATTTATCAGCAAGGTCTAAACAGTTCCCTCTAATTCATTGGAAAATATTCTTTCTTCCCCCTTCCCCCCCCAGTCTAAATCTCAGTTTATGCCTTTTTCCTTTGTGTGTCTGTTTCCCTGTTTCTCCACTGAGAGTATTTCTCATTACCAGCCTCATCTTTTCTTCCGAAGTCTCTTCCCCATCAAGGACTCCTTTCTGCTCTCAGTCCTCTTTCCGGCTCAGGAGGGATAGGACTCATTTAGAGCAATGCTGCCAAAGGCAGCCTTTTCCTTACTACTTACACACCCTTTAAGCAAAGCAAAGGTAAATAAGCAAGTTACTTGCAGATACCAGTAGTTTATTCAGTCTTGTTTTTAACTACTCAATTTAAGGATCTTGCAATGAAATATTAATTTTTGTAATTTTGATCATTAATGTATTTTACTTCACAATAGACAATGAAAATTAAGTCCCACTAACCTAATGTAACTTTGGACAAATATAAATATTCCTTTTATGCTTATTCAAGATCTCCTGATATTTGTAAAAAAATTATGTTTATTGCCTTTGCAAGGCAAAGCTTTTGTAGCAGAGAGGCTGTAGAGTTGGCTTTTGTGAGAAGATTCTAGGAACTTCCCCCATGTCTGGCAGAACCGATGCCAGCTGGCTCCAAGGTGGATCTTCTGCTGACCAAGGCTGAGACCATCAGCAATGGTGGTAGTGCCTCAGGCACAATATATTTGAGAAGAGGGGAGGAAGAAACCCACCTGTGGGGCAGCAGCCTTAGGAGAGATGTGAAAATATGTGAGAGCAACAACCCAGTATACATCAAGGTTAGTGAATAAACAAGGGGACGAAGTGCTCCAGGTGCCAGAGCAGAGATTCCCCTACAGCCCATGGAGGTACATGGTGGAGCAGATATGTACCTAGACCCCATGAAAGACCCCATGCTACAGCTAGAGGATGTACCCAAAGAAGACTGTGACCCATGGAGCAGGCTCCTGGCAGAAAGTCTGACCCCATGGGCTACCCACACTGGAACAGTCTGTTCCTGGAGGACTGCACCCTGTGGAAGGGATCCACAATGGAGCAATTTGTGAGGAACTGCAGCCTGTTGAAAGGAATTACATTGGAGAAGTTAATGGAAGACTGTCTCCTGTGAGAGGGGTCCCATGTTGGAGGATGGGAAGAGTGTGAAGAGTCATCACCTGGACAAATGAGTGGCAGAGACAATGTGTGATGAACTAATCACAGCCTCCATTCACCTGCATCACTACTGTGGGGGAGGAGGTAGAGAAAATTGGGAGTAAAGATGAGCCCAGGAAGAAGGGAGGGTTGGAGAAAAGGTGTTTTTAACATATGTTTTTGCTTTCATTTCCCATTACCCTACTCTGTTTTTATTAATAATACATTAAGCTAATTTCTTGAAGTCAAGTCTGTTTTCCCCATGATGATAATTGGTGAGTGATATCTCCCTGTCCTTGTTTCAACTTATGAGTCTTTTGTTATATTTTCTCTTCCCTGTCCCTTTGCAGAAGGGAGTCATAGCTCTAGTGGGCACCCAGCAATCAGCCAAGGTCAGCCCAGCTGAGTCTACATATCTCCTCAACACCAGTAAAGTACATATATTAGAAACTTTCTTTTTTCTCAGTAAACAATCAGTTCTCAATGTTACGTAATCTGCTTTAATTTTAAAAGCTAGATAATGTGGTTCACATTTTTTCTCTTTTCAACTGCATAGATTTTTCTTTACTGGTATTCTTATTGCTGTATTAGTTGATCAATGAATTGAAGTGAAAAAAATATTAGGCTCATTTGGCTAATATTGAATAAATAATACCTGGGTTATCATTCAAATAATCTTTGCCAAAAGTCTAATGTTTATATTTGCGATACAGGGTAAAGACACATGTTATTATTTGTAATTTTTTTTTTAATAAATCATTCACATGATAGTAAAAGCGTCAGAATCTCAAATGCCACAATAATTTCAGTGAAATCCCATCTTCAGGTGTTTTGTTGAGGGTGGAAACGTAAACGGTCCTTTCTACCACCTCTTTTTTGGCTTTGGATATCCTCCATACTGCAGATAAACCTCTGGACTTCTGCCTATCTTGGTTCTTCTGTAGACTTTCAATTTATTCTGTCCTTAGACCTTTTCTACCACAGTTACAATAATGATGCCTCTTCTAGAAGAAATTCATTAGTACTGGTTTACCTTCTCAGAATATGAATCAAGAGAGAGATGAACAAGCATCTTATTTCATACCTATCCTTTTTCTTCTTTTTTTTTTAATCAATACTAATAATGTATGGTATGGATATAGTGAATTGAAGACAACATAATCAACTCTACTTTCATCAGCATAAGAGGTAACTTTGGGACAAATTAAATGTATGTAAAAGAACATAGATGTTGCTCATGATTTGTCCATGTAATCATGTAAGTTAAGGCATAGAAGGTTGTGTCTTATCCAAACTTAGAAACAGTTCCTGTAAAAATAGTTGGAAGAAACTGAAAAGTAATAGGAGTGACTGACTGAGTTCTTCAAAATATTTCTATAATAATAGCAGAAAGAAAATAATAGTGGGAAAAATCTTGAATTAAAAAAAAAAAAAAAAAAAAAAAAAAAGGATTTTCATTTGAATTACAAACTGTATGAGCCACTAAGAAAAAACAGGATTAGAAAGGGTGACATATATGAGCACTGGAAGCATAAAGTGGAAAAAGGATTTGCATTATGCCCACTTAATTGTTACAGAGTCTTTGAAGTCATATGGAAAGAAAATGCTTGCTAAATTAGAAATGTTGCAGTAGTGACTTAAAAAACAAGTGCGATGAATCAAACGTTCAGTAGACTATCAATAGCAAAAACCAATACCAAGGCAAAGTAGAATTTGAGCAAGAAAATAATGAAAAATCATATTTTTAATCGCAACTATGAGTGTTTGATTAAGGTCTGTTATTCAAGATAATAAAAATATCTGGTTTTGAAACATACTTTTTGAAGGGAAGTTAAGAAAAGAGTATTTGAGCATTCCATGTTTCTTCAGCAAGGACGCTTCAGTAGTTATATCCTAGAGACAAAAATAAATATTTATTGTGCAATAATATATATATTAAAAACATTTTTTGAAGCAAGTTTTCAGAATGTGTATGTTAAGGCAGCAAATGGAATATTTTGGAACGGCCATGTCACACAATGTTACCTGGCAGGGCTTCCTGTGACACTGTGAAATATAATTATACTGACATGATTAAATTTCCAATTCCTAAGCATATAAAGTAAGCAGGTTTGAGTCCATGTTGGAAACAACTGCAGCAAAAGCAAACAGAACAAGCTGAGTAACTCAGGAGCTAATTTGACCTTTACTGAAGGTATGTACAAAATAGCTGCACCAATACTGACGTTTCCAGTGCCTCTATGACCAAAATCTCTTTTATATCAACAGCTCAGCCCAGGTTTCCAAAGATAACCTGAGACATTTATTTCTAAGGTATAGTTTTGTTCTAACTGCCATTACAAGCAAGAATTTTATTGCTTTAATGAGACCACAAAATTGCATATTTCTGCTTTCTGTCATGTGATTCTTCATAAAGATTTTTTTTCTTTAACAAATATTAAAGGAACTAATTTTGTGATATGCAAACTGCTGTAATATATAGTTTTATGAATTTTAGTAATTAGCTACTTTTTAGTAGAAAATTTTCCCAAAAGAAATTACAATTTCAAATATAGCTTTGAAGGTGCAAAAAAGAATAGACACTTTTAAAACATGTTTTGAAAAATGTCAACATCTAATTTTTCCAGAGTTAAAAATTATTTTCTGTGTGAAGCATTCAGCATTTATTTTAAAACTCTTCATGGGATCATTTTCCTTGGAAACTGTGGAAGATATGCCCTTTTACAACTCTGTGTTTGGAGTAGGAGCTTTCTTTGATTTTATCCATTAGCTATCCAGTCTGAAATGGTTTATCAGGCTCTCTGTCCAAGTTGTCTTCCTAAGTGGAAGCTTCGCACCCAGAAGGAATTCAATGTGCTGAATTAGACACATATATCACATCAGAAGTAATCTTGTTTTGGGGAGGCATCAGTCCTCTTTCCATTGACTAAGGAAAGACTTAAATTACTTCTTCTGAAAAACCATCTAATTTCTAAAGGCCTTGAATAAAGTGAAAAGAATCTACCCTTAATGATACTTATAATTAAAAGTTATATTTAAAAAATTATTAATTGTTTTATTAGTCACTTCAGTTAGTATTATATCTAATTTTAGACTTCATTTTCAATCAGCTATTAACAAATACCTTAAGTGTATTTTTGAAAAACCTTTAAATAATACATAAGTAGTATTAGCTCCCCAAAATCCTTCTACATGAACTATTAATGAACAAAGAGTTAACAATCAGATCTTCAGCCAGCATGAGTGAACATAATCAGTCTATTCAGTGTTATCATAGCACTGCATATTATTTGAGAATCCAAGTCTAGAGATACATTCATTTTCCCTTTTGACAAAGTTTTACAGAGATCATAATGATAATGACAATTGTGACAGATGAGTTTGTCTCTTACTGCATCATCACATGTGAGTTGCTCACTGAAAGTCACCAGCACATGATCTTAGTCCTTTTAACAGTCTGCATTTCTATAGAAGTATTGTCAATTTTTTTTTTTGAAGAGCATTTTTTTTTGTGCAAGATTTAGCAGAACCCATTCTTTGACACTAACTCATAAAGACAGAGCATAAGATGATGTTTAGTAATTCCTTCTGTAGAGAAAGTAAGCTGAATGTGACTGTCTAATCAGAATAAACTTTATTTCCCTTTTGCTCAGCCTTTGTTAAGTAGAAACCCAACTGGAAGATTTAATTCCTCATAAAGCAGGTGGGATAGGAACCACTGCAGCTGCAAAGATTCCTTGGAAAAGGCCCTTCTCTGAGCTCTGTACATAGGGCAAGAATCCTGCTACTGCTCCCAAAGGAATGAGCTGGTGGCAGTGAAGAAGTGAGGAGCCACGGAGCAGCCAGTCAAGTCCCTCCTCAGCAGGTAGGTACACAACCTTTAATCTAGGTTATTAGAGTTGCAAAAAATTATTCTATTGCAACTCCTGAATCACAGACCCACCTTGGAAAGGATGGCTAAGTTTTCATTGACAAAATGCAAGAAATAAAGAAAAGTCTTGAGGTCTGAAACGAGAGTTGGTGTAGCAAACAACAGAAAGGGTCCTAAGAGTGGTTCTTGGACAGAAGAGGCATAAAAGTCTCCATGAAGAGAACAAGTCATAATTATTTATGGCAAGCCTATTGGGTACCCAAAACATATGGAAATACTGAACAACCCCATTCTTTAGTTAATTTACTATCAAGTCAGGATTGGAAAGTGTCAGGATTTTTTTCTTACACCACGTTGTCTAATTTCCAATGATGTAAAATGCAAGAATAAATCCACTGACTCTAATTCAAAGATCCATAGCTCTTTTGGAGATGTTATAGCTTATAGAGACCTATACCTTAGCATACTATTCGTAATCTGTAACATTTCAATTTAACTATAAGGAATATTGCCATAGTGTTTTACACAAGGTCACCTTTCTTCTTCCACTTAAATTAGAATAATCTGCTTTCCTGCTCTTCCTAGAGAAGACAAGTGTGCAGTCAAAACATTCTATAACTGAGAAACATAGCCAACAAAGAATTTCAGTGCTTTGCAAGACCACTGTATGCTTTTCTATCCCAAACGAAACTTCGAAACAAAGTTTTTTTGTGGTTGGAATATGTTCACAGTGCCAAGTTTACTCAATATTTGTAATTTCGTTTGTGGGAATATATTTAATTTATGATTGTATTAATACAAAATTGCTAAATTTTGGCCAGTTAGATAGAAACGTACCAAAATTATATACATTTATTTTATAAACTCACATACATTATTTCATGTGAAACTAAACATTTGAAAACTTGCAGTCAAAAGAAAAAACCAAAAAGTCGTTAAAAATTACACCTCTCCATCACATTTATAAACAACTATTGACAAAGTAATATCAGTTTCCTGATATTGGAAAAACAAATTAAAGTATGATTTCCTAATATAAAATCTCTATCATGTGCATTACTACACTAACGGGTGATGTAACTACGAGTTCTGTTCAGTTTTTATGATTTTAAAATATCAACTGAGAAATAGCACTATTATATGCTATTAATTGTTTTCTTGAGATGAAACTTCAGCCCAGTTATGAATGGAACAGATTTTCTGACTTCATTATCCTTTAATAATAAGACCCTTTTAGATTTCCAGTCTAATAATTCTAAGACCAGTTACTATTAAAAATATTCATAATATTCTATAATGTACACTATATTGAGATATAACAGATAATGTAAAATAACCTACAGTCATAGAAACTGGGGCTCACTGGGTACTGCTGAGGTAAGACATGAATGCAACACACAATAGTAATGGATGAATCTCAAAAGGTGAAGTCTCATAACAACTGTTAAACAATTTGCAGAACAGTTATAAAACAGAATAATGACAACACTGGCAGGACTGTATATTTCTGAGGCCAGACATTCTGTCAAAAAATTGGGTTTTTTCTGGTATATTTGCTTTCTGTAGGTAATGCTTTCTTATACTACTTTTATATCAAAAGTGTTTGAACTTTCTCCCCAGTTTTGTGAAAATTTCAGGTTGATTCAGTTTTTGGTAATCCAGACCACTTTATTCATCCTTAATAGTTATGGAATGAGATGAATAATCAGCTAGTCATCTTCAAAAGACGAAGAACAGATTGCCCACTGTTCTTTGGCATGGGGAACATTGCATGTCGTGCAAAGTCTTGCTAGCATCTGCTTAAAAGTATGAGCATGGGTGTATAATGAATTGAACTATGCTTGAATCAGCCCCTTTCAATGAGTAAATGAGGACTTTGGAGAGAGTCTGGAAAGAGTCGTAGTTTTCTTTTATGACCTAGGCTTTGTCACGTCATTGCTAGTTTGCTAGTTTGAAAAGGAATTGTTAAACTAGGAAACTGAATGCATCCTTAAAACTCTCTCTTTTCAAGTAGGTAGCATCTGATTAACTTCACAAAAGGAAAATATGCATATTGAAAGACTTTTTTTTATATACAATAAAATAATAATTGTGATTATATTTTCCTATTGAATTCGCATTTTAGTAATAATAATAATAATAGTAGTAGAGAGTAATTCAATAATGTAATAACAGGTAGGTGGAAGAGGTTTGGTGTCTTCTTTTTATTATTTTGTCTGGGTATTTTTCTCCCAACAATTTATATTTCTTTTGACTTGTGTATTTTTTTAACAGTCAATCATTGTAGAGTAGGTTTTATAAAGTAGAGTAATATAGAGTAATGTATTCTAAGATCTGATTCTGCAAGCATGTTATCAGAGAAAGATTACTCCTCCTTTGATGACTTCTGGCAGAATTGAGGGCTTAATATAGTTATTACTGCAAAAAGGTTGATTTTATTATTATAAACTTATAGTAAATGGTATAAAATACTTGATAATATATCATGATTGTTTTATGATGATGATGAGGAGGAAGAGGAGTAGGAGAAGAAGGTGTTGGAGGACATGGACATGCTTTTAACCTAGGATGGAGACACAAAACTGTTTCTATCTTCATTTCATGTTGAAGACTTCCAGCCACTTTTTCACATATAAAATTATGGAAACTAAATTAATGTAGAAATGATATTTTTCAAATTATATGCCAAACTCAAATGATTATAAACACAGTGTAGAACATTATTTTATGTGACTTATTTATAAATGTTAATTTTTATAATATGGATTTGACTTTGGTTTTCATAGAATGCTTCCAAATTGTCTCTGACATGGTCATCTGGCCTGTATTATACTCTCATGTTTATTACTCCCTTCAGAAACAGTTCATCTAACTTTTTCCTTGAATAAAAAATAAATTAACTACATAGTAATATATATGTCTTATGTAACAAATATGTGTTTTCTGTTTATCTGCCTAGTGATGTATATTGTAATTAGCTTGTGGAATGGAATTGTGAGACATACTGGTGTGTTGATTGACTGATTATTGTTGTGCATTGCTAACACTTTACTCGTGCTGCTTTTCTGTAGTTATGTTGGTTTCATTTCTTACGTATGCTGTAGTAGATTAAATCAAAATAAGATCTAAACAAATCAAAACAAATCAGCCATGCAAATCATCATTAGTATGACAATATGCTTATTGATACCCAGTTTTTCTATATTTCAATTAAATATTTTAAATTATAGCAAAAACCTACATTATGTTTACTTCTCATGTCAAAATCAGCTGTATTTCTTCACCAGAATACAAAATAATGCAGTATGAGACCCAGAGACAGAGATGAAGTCCTTGTAAGGCATTCTTGATTTCAACAGACTTCAGGAAAAAACCTTTAAGGTTGGTTTTTCTAAGGCATTCAACTTTGACTTTCTTAACGTTTTTCTTCAAAGTTCTTGTATGAAGAATTAAAGATGACACAACTTGAAACAGTAAACAAATCACATACCACATTTCTTGCAATTGTTCTTTAAATTTTGCAAAAGTGATTTTTTCTTGTTTGCTCTTCTTAGTTTAAAAAAAAAAGTTATTTTGTTTTTTATTCATTTTGTAGGTTCATTAGCTGTTGTTTCTGCATATTTTATTACTGGATTCTCCAAGGTAATAATCCATAGTGTGACTGAAATTATACCAGGATGGCACCAAGATCCTCAAGAAAAAAACCCAAAACAACATAGAAGTGGAATTATTGTCACTATAACAACAAAGGAGAACAAAGCAAAGGACATCAGATTTGGAGGCTGTACGTAACTGACAGTTATTGCAAATAAGCTCATATAATGCTCATATAATAAGCTCAAATAATACTCCCCTCATCCTACCCACAATTTAATAAAAATTCAAGCTATTTCACTATATTTAGCAGTTATTCTATTTTCTGAAGTATAAAAATAACACTGGTTAGGAGAGGGTTTCAGTTTTCCTTAAAATCCAGTTGAACATGTATGCTTCCACACCCTTTTAGCTCTTAATTTTTATCCTACTTAAACTCACTTTGCTCACTCATGAACAACACAATGATAGATATGTGATTATAGTTATTCTGTGGCTGGAAAGCAGAAGAGCAGATATTAGCATTTCCTATTTAAAAAATGTTTTGACAGTGTTCTATGGAAAAGAAAAAAATATTTTTTATAACAATCTTTTACATTTCATTTTCTTCTGGTTAAATACATATTTTATGACTGTACATAAAGCAGCCTTATACTGATATGTGTACATTAATATACCATCTTTGAAAGTGGTTAGGATAATGTGAGAACTACAAGAACCTTGAAGTTAAAGCTGAACCAGTAGGAAGTGCAGAACTGAGAAGGAAAAGAACAGGATGCAGTGCCTCCACCTCTTACTTCTTGAAAAATTAATCAATGGGATTGAGTTCACTATCAAAGGCTTTACAGTATCTGAGTAGGAACTGAAGTGACTGAGCAAATAAGAGCTATTATAGCTTTTACAATCCTCTGAGGGTGGGTGTTAGGAATTTTTTTTATCTGTTCAAATTTCATTAAGAAGCATAAAACCTTGAATACATAAAACCAAACGTATAAAATTTTCTTCTGTGCTTAAATAAATGATTTGTGTGGGGATGAATTTCCCTCACCCTTCAAACGCAAGGGAACTCAGACACATTGGCGTAGGAGGCCCTATGGACCTTTCAAAACAAGACCTTATCATTTGAAATTACTGTTCCACCCAGTTGTGAATATAAATTCCAATTGTTTTGCTGATGGACAGTGAAAGGAGTCAGATTGCTCCTCATAGAGGAAGGACAGACAATGTTTGTTATTGTTCTATTTCTTCTGACAATATTGCTAGTTTACTTAAAGTTATCAATAACCATAGTTTATACAGTTCTCTGACAGGAGGATTTCAACAGAATTCTGAGTGAAAAAATATACATGTTTTTATTCACAATGACAATAAATATTTGACCCCTGCAAGTGTTATTAATAACTTATTTCTGAACATTTTCTTAGTTGTTTTTAGCCTGAATCATAGTCTGAAAGGTGTCCTGTCTTCCAAAGCCACCAAGTGCTTTTTATTCTGGAAATTTTGTTAGAACTTACTCCCATACATTCTAAATGCAATTATATCTATTAAAATTAATTCTGTACACTGAAGCATTGTATAAGCATTAAGGCTCTAAACAGATGGAGTCATGAAATTTGAGTAGACTAGCAAGCCCCCAGGCCTAGTCCTCTTCATCTTCAAAAAAGGAACAGAACTTCATATTAATTCTGAAAAGGGATGGGAAAAATATAATCTACACCATTACAGCACAAATAAATTACTAGACTAATTGAAAAGTGAAATTTTTCCCCTGTTTTCTCCCAGCTCAGCTGTGCTGGTTTCAGAAAGAAGCTGTCATACTGCAATGAAGCCCTTGTACATACAGATGGCTGTGTCTCCTTATAGGCACAAACAGCTGTACCCATCCTTGGCAATCATATCAGCACTTTCTACTGATTATCTTTTCAATGAACTCTGATTATTCTGAGTTCTTCACACTAGAAAGCTATAGAGGTTTATTTTTCGTTCATTCTGTAGAATTCATGTTAAATTCCAAGTTTGATTGTGCATACATGCCACACATACTTACTCAGAAATTGTGAATGTGCACAGTAACAGCACAAAGTTACTGCTGAACACAGGAAATTTTCAGAACTCATATAGTTGACTGCCCAGCAAACACTGACATTATAATGTTTATCTAGAAAATTACTATATTTTCCTCCTCAGGTTAGAAATAGAATAAATTACAGTACAAAAACAAATTCTGAGTGATGAAGACTTACGGCAGTCTTTTCTGATCAGGAGTCCAAAATAAAACTTCTAAAGTCCTTACACTATTCATTAAATATGCCTGAATAATTTGCTCAACATATGAAAGAAGAACTAGGGAAAAAAAATCAATAATAATAATAATAGCAATAGTAAAGAGAAAATGAAGTTTCTCAAAAAATATATCACAGAATCACAGAATATTCTGTGGATGGATGTTGGAAGTGATCCACAAGGATCCTCAAGTCCTGCTCTTACATGAATGGCTCATACAAGGATCACACCCACAATCTTGGTGTTATTAGCACCATGCTAGGCTTGTCACCAATGAACAGCACAAGGAGGTGGGTGTCAAACTAGGAAAGGGTTCAATATCTCAATTATTCTCCTTAATGAAATGGAAAAAAAATTGTTTAAACAACTATATAGCAAGTGACATTCCTGCTATTTAGCGTATTTATTTTAATGGTGTTTCTTGACATTTTAGGTGCATGTACCTCAGTAAATTAGCATGTTCTTAAAAATGGTGGTATATTAGCTACAACAGCAACAGAGGTTTTTAGCTAGTCAGCATTCAGATGATATCCTCTATTATTGTTGAAGCTTAAACTACGACAAGTTAACCTCAAGCGCAAAGCTTCATGTTGTGGTAAGTGGTGACAGGAACAGTTTCACCTCTGAAAAATTAATAGAAAAGATGAAAAGAATTAATCTCACAGAGCTATGGGAAAACATTCTGTGTTATGCAGTTTATTATCCTCGTGCTTAAATTAACTCCTTTCTTCTTTCATCTGGGTTGATATGTCATAATCATGACACTAATGAAGCAATACAGATTGCTGTGTTTATGCTATAAATCTAATATCAAGAAAATGTGGTTATCGAGACCCACTACTGAGGTTTCAGGATTTGGCAAAAGGTCTGCTGATGTTTCAACAAGTCTGTTATGTATTCTGTAAAGTTTATAATTAAATAAGTATCCAGTTGAGTATGATGATAAAATAAGCCTATTCTCCAAAAAAAATGTAGCTGTAAACTTCAAGTTCTATTGTCTCCTGATGGTGCAATAAGTAAAAACACTTTTTCCCATCAGTTAGTAGATTTTGATGACTAGAATCTTCAAGAGTAATGTATATAGGATCTTAACACGTCATCACCAATAAGAACTTTAATAACCTTAATGAACACTTTTGTTAATGAAGCTTGACCAAGACAATAATGTTTTGAATCTGCAATGGTTTTACTGCTTATAATAGTTATAGAGGAATGGTCTTTAAATTCAACTTATTATCTTATCTCTGAATAGTTTTTTAATTCAAGAGTCTTAAAAGGGAACCATGTAAAACATTCTCCTGTAGCAGAATGCAGCAGCATTATTACTGGTTGAAAAACAGAGATTTTATATTCTGAAATACTTTAGGGAAAAAAAGTCTAAATTTTTTTCAATGTTTTGTACAAATTAAATTAAAAAGTATTCCTTCAAATTTCTTTCCCATTCTTCAACCCAAAATGGGATCATTCTGTTTACCTAGCTTCCTCTCCTTCCAAAGTGAGTGCCATAAAAAATTTCAAAAAATACATTATTTAAGATATTCTTTTCTTCAAAATTCTCATACATTGAACCTTTTTCTCCTCTTTCTTTCCACTACCCAAAGCTATTATCAAATCTACAACATAAAAAAATCCTAGGCTCATATTTAGATGAATAATGACAATAGTTGCCACTACTCAGACTTTCAAACATGCAAAATATATCCCATGTCCCTCATGCCAGTATGGGTTACAGTGCTGAGCATTTGGACACCAAGATTTATATACAGAACCGTCTGGACAATTCACAAACCTGAAGTTTCTCATTTTCATGCAACTGTTTAGAGACAGACACCTAGAGAGTAGGAAATCTGCATATCATCAAAGTTTGCCCAATTTAAAAATACACGTAGATGTGTAAATATATATGTATGTGTGGGCATCTGATGGCTGTATTTTCTCTGAGTACAGAAAATCCAGGGTTATTTGTCCAGATGTTTCCCAACACAGCTAGATTAACACAGCCGCCTTAGTTGTCTGATCAATTTCATGGAAAGGATACTGTATAGCATATATTTAAGATCCGGTGATTTCAATTTACAAGTGAATACCACCGCAATGATTCTTTAATAAATGATCCATGCATTTCTGCATTACTTTTTTTGTTAAAACTAAAATTCAGTGAAATTTCATGAACACTGACTTATCTAGGAAAATAAAAAAGAAAACATTTACATAGTCTTTAACCTAGAGCGCACATAGAAAGTTTGACTCGACACAAGAACGCAGCTTTTTTCCTGAACATAAATTTTAGTAGAAGAAACTTCTCAGATTCTTAAATTTAACATTTCCTTTTTGATCTTGTCTGACAGAAGCCTACAATCTAATTCCAAGTTGGAGCATCACATTGTCAGCATCTTATTACTTTTTAAAACATGGTAAAAATGGTTATGTAGAAGACAGTGTCAGAAGAATGGAAGAAAGTTAATGAAAGTATAAACAAGAAAATGCATAATTAGTACCAAGAATGTTACAGGTTTCATTCTGGTGTTCAGATGTTATTCAATTTTTCCTCCTTCCCCAGGTGTAAAAGCAGCAAGACTGGGCTTTAAACAAGATCACAGAGGGAGTCATTGATAGGTTTCACTTGGACATATCCTGCACTCGGAATAAGAACTTGTCCCTAGGATGAACCTGCACCATGAAATATAATGTCTTCTCTGTTAATTCTAGAAGTGGGAAAGAATAAAATTTTTTTAAATGTGAAAGATTTTAACTTCTGGACACTACTTTCCCAAGGAATAACTTAACAAATATTTCTGTCATCTTTACACAAAAGCCAACAACAATTCTGCATATGAAACATTCCTGTCTGCCATTTTTCATGTAATACTGTGTCTTTTAAGAAGTTTTTATTTCAGATTGCACTTATGGACAAGGAATAAAACTGTAACAGTAATGACATTTCAAGCAACAATATTCACAGACATGTTAAAAGCCCAAACACAGGATAGGTTCTTTTTTTTTTAGAAGATAGAGATGATGGCTCCAAAGAAATATATTCTGTACCCTTGTCAAACATTTTCTGGCATGTTTTAGACACAAATTATATATGAGTAGTTACAAACACTTTGCTTTCCATAAACTCAGTATTTGCTATCCTCAGACAATTCATTATTTATAGTTAAACTGTACACATTTCCTCAAAAATGACAACTACATGTGTTTCCTAGAAATAATTCTGCTCAAAAATGTAAGCAAAAGGGAAAAACAAAACAAAACAAAACAAAATAAATAAAAAAAAATAAAATGCAAAGTGCTGCAAGAAGCAGAAGGGGAAAAACTCAACTATTTGATGTGAATCCACAAAGAAATTAGTAAGACAGATGGAAACATTTAAGACAGCCAGTAATGAAACATGCAGTTGTAGAGATGATGTATATTACAGATCATATCAAAAGCAGAAAGGTTACAAGTTGAAATATAAATTTTGTTCCAAATAACTGGTTTTGATTTAACAGATAGAATTTACAGTGCACAAATTTCCTGAAATCTATGGAAGATAGGTGCATACGCGTATTATCTTTTAGGATATTGCACTATGTTTTTTTTAAAAAAACATGTTATTATCTGATTAGTAGAAGTTGGCTTAAAATAAATTCAGATTCTGTAGAAGAAATAGGTGGTACTTATATCAATGAATATTTGTGGTTTTCTGGCTTAGGTTACTTGTCCAGATTTGTTTGCTAATATAAATGGGAACTTAGGTCTTCTTTCACCCTATAGTTGAACTCAATGATCTTAGAGATATTTTTCAACCTTATCAACTTTATGATTTTATAATCTTATTTATTAGTACATCTGCTGATAATTTTTGCTCAAGCAAGGTGTGATGATCATCCATTTGCTCATGAACTGTTTTCATGTAGTACAGAGGAGAAATGTGTACACTGGCTTTTCCTGCCATAAAGAGCTTTTACTTCCTCTTCTACAGGGTGTCATTTGCATGGTAGTTAAATGTTATGTTCTGGATGCTGGAATATCTGGGGAAGTTTTGCATGTAAACAAAAAGAATGTTTAGAAAATCTCTGTTAGAAAATTTGTTCCAGATAAGCCTAAAGAGATTCATTACATCACAGTAATGAGAACCTTCCCCCAAACTGGTGATCTATTAAATTGTGTTTATAAGTTACAAGACTGTCTTCTCCAGGAATGTTTTAAGCTTTGTTATTGCTAATCTAGAATATTCAGGTGGTCTTATGGGGGACAACTTGATCTAAATGCCATTACACTTTAGGTGAATATCTAAGGCATTATAAAGCTCTATTTCTCATAATAATTTTTTTCAATAATAAATTTACATTATTTTTTTTCCTGAGGCTTTTGAAAAGTTAAGAGTTCTCCATAAAAAAAAAAAAAAAAAAAAAAAAAAAAAAAAAAAAAAAAAAACACCCAAAAAAAAAAAAA
>VZTJ01003167.1:363313-385972 GCA_013397795.1 Orthonyx spaldingii
AAAAAAAAGAAGGCAAACAAAACCCCACAAAAGACAAAAGTCCATTGTTGATTTTGAGATGGAAAATATGGATGGAAAAATTTGATCTTTCAGGACAAAGGGAAAACTAGGAAGAGTAGGCATGTATAACTCTATTTCTCTCATGTTTTATTCTTCTGCTAGTCTTAATAAGTATATCCATAGTTGCATAAAACCATAGTTCTTCCCTAAGTTACTGAGCACTGAATTTAAAAAGATATAGTAATTAATATATTTTTCCTTATTTTGAATGTGTATTGCCATGTTGACATAAATGAAGAAGAATAACTAAATGGAGCATAGAAAGCTATTTCATCAGTTTTTACAAAGTGTACAAGAGAAAAATTGACTATTCTCTGGTCTGTGAAAAAGATACTAACTCATTCTATCATATCATTTTGTAAAAACATTGGTGTGTTAGGGAAATTGCTGTAAGACATTCAGAGAAAACATGTATCACACATTCCAATTCAGGAGTGACCTGGAGACAGAGAGGTGTTCAAGGAAAAATTTTCACCTTAAATAAATCTTTACAGTGTTAAAGCAAGTCATTTTTATATCTTCAGCATAACTACTGGAATACTAAGTAATGAAATATTTGGCACTGAAAAATCTAGAAAGCTTAAACACTGTGGCTACTATATAGCTTTCACCATTGCTCTCCCTCCCCTACAGTGAAGGGAATGCTCATGTATACCAGAACTCCATCCAGATTTGGAGTCAACAGGTATCTGATGTTCTCCCAGGTTCTCCTCAGATATTATAGATAATATAATAAACAATGGTTATGAATAATTTTCCCCATTGTAATATCTTTCATCTTCAATGTAGAACTTAAACTATTCTAATAGAATCAAACTGTAAGTTCACAAATTGTAATGAATTTTTATGTTCTCTAAAAGTGTTCATCAATATACATCTGAAATACAAAACACTCATGGCTTCTTGATTTGTTGATTTCTTTTTTTCCCTGTGAAAGCATATTTCTATACTCTATTTCCCCACTTGTGCTTTAGACAAAAATATTACATTAAAAAAAAGGACATTCTGAAAGGGCTCACAAGCAGATATAGCAACAGCAAATGTCTACCATATCTAGAAACTTCCTCACAAATGTTGTCTGAGTATGATTAGCAAGTGGGGCTAAATAAGCACAACCACACACCACAGCCTCATAAAAGTAACCTGGAAATCTCTGAATAGATGCTATTCAAAGATCAGGTGCTCTATATTGGAAGAATAAACTGAGGAAGACTTTGGCACATATGGATCATTTAACTTCCTGTGACTCATTTGCAGAAGTGGTATTTCAGAAATGTATTGCAGAAAAGGAAAGAAATTTTTTTTGGTCTTGCTTCCTTGACCTATAAACCCAAGACCAAAGAGGGAGTTAAAAAAAGAAAAAAAAAAAATTCTATGTCCCAAAAATATGTCCCAAATATTGTTTGAAGTCTAGAGGCTTTTCACAAAATGCAAAGTAGCAGCTGAATTTGTATAGATAGCAGAAACGAAATTGGAAATGGAAATTCATGAGCATCTTTTTTATATAAGAAAATTTCTTTACACCAAAAAAAAAAATCTGTATGAAGTCAAGATCCATGTATTTGACCTCAAAAAAACATTCACTACCTTTATTTATCATTTTCAGGATCAAAATCTTTTCTATATCTTTTCATATCTTCTCTATGACTTTGCATAAATTATTTTAACCATCGCAAACATGTACAATTGTATCTTTAAAATTTACTTTTAGGAAAGCTCTGGTGTCACATGAAAGAACTGCAATTATGATCACCTAGTCTCTGTACAAGGTTTAGTATTAAAAATCAGTTTAATCATACATATTTAAGGATGTTTGTCTGTTGTCTCTTGGTCTAATGTAAACTGAGACTAAGTAGATAAAGCCATCAGGATTCAAGGTCATATCTACATATTATTTATATTCTTATAATTGATTTAATCAACATGACAGTGACTGCCATTATAGCGGGGTTTTTTTCTCAAAAAGCAGATATAGTGCCTATAACGAAGAAATTTTTTGTTTTCAGGGCAAAGTAGAGATATGACTTTGCATGATTCAATAAGTAGGGCAGTCATTTCCAAAAGGCTAACTGTAGTTCGAAAAGAAATAAAAGAAGAAAAAGCACCCTCACTGACGGGATGTCAATCCATGACTACAAGAAAATAGACATGATGATATAAGGAAATACAAACACTGTTTTCAAACCATGATGCACTATATACTAAAAAAATTGGGACTCGAAAAGTCTTCTAAAAAGTTTTCAATCACTTGTTTTTCATCTATCACATGTATAAAATATGGAAGTACATCTGAAATACCAGCAAAAGGAATATAATTTTAAAGTGGGAATGCAAAGGCTTTTCTCTTTAAGATGTTAATGTTTATTATTTTTATTTTAAAGGATTTTAATAAGTACTTCTGGTATTACAGTTTATTTTCTAAATGAAGCAATATTATTAAATTTAAAGTTAGTAACATCTAAGATAGTAATGCCAGAGAAAATTTTAAAGATATGTAATACTTCTATATATTTATGACTGTGTTAACATACATACTAACAATGCGTTCCTAGAATTAGAATATCTGTCCTATATGTTGAAACTTGGTACCTAGAATTTATTAAAGATTTTGTTGACACAATTGTGTCAGAAATTACATAAAACAAATAGTAAAACAAAAGAAATTTGAAATCATTCCAATGAATACATACTCTGAAATAATAGACTTCATATTTTGACTTTACTTAGGGTAACCATCATCTGATTTATTCACGGTTCAGAAAAAGAAGATTTTTTATCTGTATAATACAAATACCCATAAATAAAAACATAAATTTGAAAGAAGTCTATATATTATTTTTTGTATGATATGCCTATTGCAGTTGTAAATTCATTAGGTAAATGTGTAGCTGCAGAATATCATAATTAATAATTGATTTCTTATTTCTTGTTAGAATCTTATTTTATTAGTATTTTAAATCCCTTTCTTTTGAATTACCCATTAGAACTACATTAAAGAATGAACTTCATCCATTCTTAAATCATGGAAAATGAGTTATCCTATGATAAAGTGTGCTGGTTTTGGCTAGGATGGAATTAATTTTCTTCACAGTAGCTACTATGGGGCTGTAGTTTGGTTTTATGCTGAAAACAGTGTCGATAACACAGAGATGTTTGGGTTATTGCTGAGCAGTGCTTACACAGAGTCAAGGCCTTTTCTGTTTCTCACATCACGTTGCTAGCCAGCAGTTGAGAGTGAGCACAGCCAGGGCAGCTGACCCAGCCGACCCAAGAGATATTCCCTATCATATGGTGTCATGTCCAACATATAAAGCTGGAAGAAGAAAAAGGAAGGGGGTCTGTTTGTAGTAAGGGTGTTTTTCTTCCCAAGTCACTGTTATGAGCAATGGAGCTCTGCTTTCCTGGAGATGGTTGAACACCTGACTGCCCATGAGAAATGGGGAATGAATTCCTTGCTTTACTTTGCTTACATGTTCACATTTTACTTAGCTATTAAGCTGTCTTTATCTCAACCCCTGAGTTTTCCCCCTTTTCTGATAACCCCCCCCCCCCATCCCATCATGGTGAGCAGCTGCATGGGGCTTAGTTTCCAGCTGGGGTTAAACCACGACATAAACAGACATAGACAAGCTGCAAAAAGGTTCTCCATGATAAGTAGATGGTCATTGTAATTCAGTCAGGGATTAAAAGCCTTAGAATAAGATCCATAAATAGCAATATACTGAGGGAGCTGTCGGATGTAGTTTAAGAATGAAATTACCAAGAGGGAAAATGGTTTGAAGATTTAACATATACACTGTTAGACAAGTCATGTGCTCCAAGACATTTGCAGGAGAGGCTATTGCACCCTTTCATATAGTCAGTTGAAAGTGAAAATGCTAAGGATGTGTCTTAAACTGCTTTTGACTCAGAGGAAAGGACAACAATCTGTCAGCAGGAAAAGATCTCCATCTGCTTACAGATTTATGAACAGTTACATATAGTATGACATGTAGAATGGCCAATCATTGCAATTGAAGAGATAAACCGTTAGTTCCTCAGCTTCTCATAAAATATTCTAAAATATGTGTAGACCTTGCAGGATATATGAAGAATGAAGCTAAAATTGAAATACATCAACAATGAAAATACCTGTGTTACAAAATACCAATATTTTCATAGTGACCTTTATGAACTGAAAAGGTGCTGTTATTAACAGAAAAAGAGCTTTTAAATTATTTGCAAAGTTTTTTTTTATAATTAATCCTTTGCTTCATTTAATTTATAATCCAACACATGCTGCTTTTATGGCACGTTCAAAATATCACATAAACCCTACTACTTGTGAGGGGCTTGATCTCCAAGCGTTCAGTCCTTAGGAAAACAATGTCATAGTTTGATAAGAAGAAATAGCCCATCACGTGAGTTTCGAAATGTAGAAGACTCTTCCTCTAATGTGACCTGGACCTCCTGTGGCAAAGTGTCCTGTTCTGTGGTGCAGGTTGCTCCCTGTTTTACTTAATCTCTTAATCTGTCCATCAGCGAGGTTGAGCATGTGTTGATAATATATACACTACCTGTACACGGCTACACACACAGACACACACACTGCTGGTCACACAGATTGAAGTCAGCTCCCATGAACACAGACAGTACTGACTGCCTCATCCTGCTTTCCTCTCTGTTTCAGCAGAACAGAGGTCTATCACTGAGGATATGGACCTATACATATGTACAGGGTGATTCACTCCAGCAGCTGGCCTGACAATATGCCCAGTACATAGTCCTGGATGCCAGTCTCCCCACTTGATGGAAACCGGCCGTATAATTTCCCAAACCATCAGCCCCTTACCAGTGCAGGCTGTCTCACCCTCACACCACTACTCTCCTGGTCCCAAAACCCATCTTCTCCCCTACCCACCCCCCACCATGTCATCACTCTTGGAGGTTCACAGGTGTCCCCATTGTCAGAGCTGGGCCTTAGGGATCTACACTCCTTCCCACTCCCAGGTATTTTTGCTCACTAGCCTGGCTTGATCTCCCTCTAGTAGTGATCGCAGACTAACTCACAGACCTGAATTTATTCCTCATGTTGATAGCCAAGACCCCCCATGCACACACATGCACAGAGAGTACAGAGTTCCTTGCCAGAAAACAGTCAAGGTGGAGTTTAATGTAGAGACATGACTGCAGAAGGCACAGGGCATGGCCAAGCGAGTAGGCTCTTCAGATTCTTCTTAAATGCAAATGAACTTTTTTTCCCTTATCCCGCTGTTTGCTTATACTTGGTCCCCCACAGGGCACACAGATTCTTTTTTTCCGCCTTTGGTGTCTCCTTTAAGCATACCATAATTAGTTCTGCATAATCTTCAAATGGTTTTTTTCCCTAAATCCCACAACACATCTCCTAAACATTCCAATTATTCCCAACGGTGGCAAGGTGCTCTGGAGAGCTGGTTCTGATGATTCATTCTGTTGGGTTTCGTCTATTGCCAACAAGGCTGATGGCTCTGCTGGGACAGCCCTGGGAGTGGCTCGGACAAGGCATTCATTTCTTGGGAATCTGTAATTTGATTTCTGCCTACTGTTGCGTCCCTGTGCTCTTCTGGGTTTGTGAAGAAGGACCTCTGATGGGGTGATGGCTCTACTGTGTGGGCCTGGGACCAAAACCAACAGGTTATTAAACAAGTTATTGTTCCTGTAATTGTTTCTCCGCCTTCTTTTCTGGGTGCAGAAGATGTTCTGATCACTTAACCTAGCACAAACTCACTTCAAAGGTTTCTGGTACCAGGACTGTGCTAAAACACTTAAATATTCTATAAGTTTTGCTGACAGTGTATGTTTTGGGACCTGTCAGAGGATAATATTCAATTTTGATATTGTATTTAAGATGCTTATCTGTCAGGTTTTTTTTGCATAACTAAGAGAGTCTAATGAGCAGCCTTGGACTCTTCCTAATGTAAAATGTTGCTGACTTGCCAAAAGGAAAGAAAGTGGTAACACTATAAAAATATTTCAGAGAAATCAAGGTCTTCTAACTGTGCTACTGCAATATTTGCAAATGCATATGCAAAGCCTAGATATACGGGTACTACTAAGTAGTAGTGTGTGATGAAGCACTATAACGTTTTTGATTTTAAATAAATAAAACAATATATTAAAATGTCAAAGATGAAAATGATAAATACATCTTGTGAAAACTGCAGACTTCCCCTCACATGCATTACCTGTAGCGACCATGTTAAAATAAATAGGGTTCTACAATTGCAATTTTGTCAGAGCTCTATAAGCACACTGAAAGACTACTTCTAGTCTAGGATGTATAATGTGCTAGGGGCTGTTGTCTGGTCAGCTGGTATAACTTTGCATATTCTGCAATCCAGTTTAGTCCTGGTCAAAGTCACGTCAGCATGAGAGTTCAGGTTGTTGCCCTGTACTTTTCAGTGTGTTAGTAGTATAGTAACATACCAAACAGTGTTCTCCTGTATGCTACAGTTTGAAGAATTTTGGAACAAGTATATTGAAGTGTAAATCTGTACAGTTAAATAATTTTGCTTCTCGGTTGACACCTGAGTCCTGATCCCTGACTTTCAACACTATATAAACATTTTTTGAGTCTTGCTTTTATAATGAACATTGAGAATTATGAAATGGCCTCAGGGCATTTTTGAGAAGGCAGAGGAACAGTACTACATGCCCAAGCAACTTCTGGATCAGACACAAGGACTGTCTCATCAGTGGTGTCCACCCAATGTTGTGAGGGCTGTTTGGGTGAGGGCTGTTTGGGCTGTTATGACCACAAACTTGGGGATATGCTAATTAGCTTTAGCATACTGTTTTCTTGCTTTAAACACTTTGGTGAAGTCTTGAGTACTGTATAAAAAACTGGAGATGTGTGCTTTGTTAACATTCAGTACTGAGTACTGGTCCCTGTACACTTTGCACAGTAGCTGTATTTAAGAGAAAAGAAGTGTGTGCTACGGAGCAAGCGAGTTTTGTCTGCAGTCACTGCTTGGTAGCAACCTATCTTTTTTGAGGACATGGATATTTACTTTTACTTTTATTAAAAATTCATTATATTTTACTTTGATATCACCTAGAAATTCCTAGATCTCTCTGATTTAAATTAATCTGAATTATATAACCTTCTAAAAGAACCTATAATAAATTTAATTGGTTTCTGATGGGATCTCCTGTACTGGTTCCCAAACTACACCCAAATATTACCAATTTAAATCAGTATTCTCTTTTCCCTTAATCTTTGTCCATACTCTTATTCTCTTTGACCCTGAAAACTTACATCTGCTCTTATACAGAGTTTTTGTGTACTTGTATATCAACATTTCTTAGCATCTCATATTTATTGGTTTTTTTCTTTGCTTATGCTTTTTCAATAATATATGAGTTATTTTGCCCAAGTTTATGTTCTACTGCATTCACAACTTTACAGTAACAAAATGACCATTGCAAAATATCCCTCAGAATTCTGCTTACTCAAAATGAGTTTTCAGTCTCTCAAGGCTTGTTAATATTTAGAATCAGGCCGCACAAAGGTATCTGCTCAAGAAATAGACAGTAATTTCAAAGACATTCACATGTGTCCATTCAGTTAATACTCTCTTAATTGGGCACTAAAGGGTCTGGAAGGACTAAAGTTACAATGCTTTTTTGGCATGTTTTCCATACAAATTGAGCTTTTTAGGATAAAGAGACTATGAAGTACCACAAAAATTTTCACGTAGCAAATTCTGCCTTTTACTTGTATATTATAAAAGTATTTGCACTTTCAGAGACAATAAGTAATGCTACGTAAAACACTTGTATGTCTTCTTTTCTTGTAATTGTTGATATAAGATGAGAAAATGAAATATTGTTTTAATTAGCGTTATTGTAGGCATCAAAAGAACCACAGGCATATAATTGTTTTACTAGAAGGCTGGCATAGTTCAAATCAATTCACTCAAACACCTGCTAACAAGTATATACTGCCTTTAAAAAGTAAGATTAGCACCTGCCACTTGAAATACAAGGAAGGGAATTCTGCATTTAAAAAATATTTTTACTGTTTTTCTAAGAGTACTTGTCTTTTTCAGAAAATTATATAAGATAGTAACAGTTACTAAAGAAATCTGTTGTGACAGAAACATCCAAAAATTCATCCCCGTCAAATGAAATACTAACATCTTCCCTTGTCTATGTATAAGTAACTGAAGAGATAATTTTGTTTATGAAAAAATAACTCAATACCAAAAAACCTCTACAATTATGACATCCATCATACGAATCATAAATCCAATTTTGCAATAAAAATGGCAATTAGATTCATAGTGTTGGCACTGCTATTAATATCACTTATTGCATATAAACAAACACCTCACTAACAGAATAAAGGACATCTCTTTCAGATATGTGCTTTTCCCAGTGAGGTAGAGAAGGTAGGTACACACAAAAGATTTTGTAAAGATTTTAATACATAAGCCAGTAATTCCTTGTCAGCTTCTGAAAAAATACAAATATGTAGGATCTTGGGTTGGATTGAGGTCTAGAGAAACACACCTAAAACAAGACATATTTGTGCAGTGGTGACTACAAGCAATTCACTCAACTGCCTGCTTTGTCAGTATTTCGAGCTCAATGCAGTTGTATATTTGTAGATGTCTAGCGGCAATGAAGTGAACTTAAGGCAAAATTGAACTTCATCTGCCCAGCCATTTCAAGTGAGGTGGGCTAACCTATCAAATCTCTAGCTGCTGCCGAGAAGAATGTAGCATTCCTGCAAATCCTAATTTTCTGTCTAGTAATGTTCTTTGGTCTTGAACATCCATCAAACCTCAGCTAACATCAGTTCTTTAACCTAAAATTAACTTCTGCCAACAGTTCTGCAAAGATGCTAATGGCCTACAAGTAGTTTCTGTGATGAAACTGTTTAAGAAAGTCTTTTACTTTACTGCTTGTACAGGCAGTACCTTACTGCTTTGCTACAGGCTGGATTAATTTGATCACACATACTCTGGCAATTTAAGATTATTTGGGGCATTCTGCCTAGAAGCCAGATTTCACTCAAGATAAATCCTTCCCTTGATATTCTTATAGATATCAAGTACTATCTTCTTGTCCTGTATCAAATATCATAGGGAAAAATCAAGTGGCAAAAAATGTTGATTATGTATGCACTTTTGACTATACCATTAGTGCTACTTGAGATATCTGGATTATTCAAGATAGATTAGGCAGAAGATTGACGTTAAGCTTGTGCCCTTATGGAGCAGATATTAGAGGAGCAGCTGCTGGAGGTTGGCCAGGCTTCCGTGACTGATCCTCATCTAGACCTCAAATATGAGTACCTATGCCTTGATTGAATTACTTGTACAAATGGTGTCTAGTGCCATTTAGCAGATACTAGAATATTATTCCAGGTTTCCTTGTTGTGAATCAAGTGCTTTCCACAAGTCCTGATTCAGGTCTGCTGGGTTCGGTGCACATCTTTAAAATAATGTTTTCTCCAGCACAAGCAATTGAATGTTGATTAAATTTTGATATGTGTTGGAAATATTACTTGTAATCTGCTGGAATTGCACATCAAACATCAAGACATATTTCTTAAAAAGAGGCCTAATAACATTTTGGGTATCTAGAATATTTTACTTGATTACTGTCCTCCTTTCCAGAGGAGAATAGACCTATATGCCCTCCTGCATGTGTCTCAGGTGCCTATAGTGCAGTCATGACATTCCTGTATACAGGCAACTGACTACATTCAGTATTTAAAAACAGACGTTTAATCCTACCTGCGATGGATTTGCAGGAGAGGCTATTCAGGAAATAGGAAATTCAGGCAAATTTCCAACTGGCATTAGAGTAATAAGTTGATCTATGTGTTATAGTATCTACTAATGTACTTTAAATTTTCTTCCTTGGCAATGGAGAAAAATAAGTTTTAGAATGGAGTTTATCGTATCAAATTTAGATGAGGTCTAGCAGGAGACAAACCATGAGACAGGGATGTGCTCTTGCCACACAGACTCTAATGATATCCTAGGCTTCATTAGGAGTGATGCTAGAAGATTGAGGGAGGGGATCTTTCGCCTCTACCCAGTACTGATGAGACCACACTAAGAGTCCTGTGTCTATTTCTGGGCTTCTCAGTATAAGAGAGACATGGACATACTGGGGACATCTTCCCTGTGAGAAAAGGCTGATATTGGGACTGCTTAGGCTAGAGAAGAGAAGACTTGGGTGGATCTTATCAGTGTATATAACCTGAGAGGAGGCTGGAAAGAAGACAGGGCCAGATACATTACAAAGGTGCCCAGTAACAAGTCTGGAGGCAATGGGCACAGATTGAGTCAAAGTATATTTCCTCTGAATATCAGGAAGCACTTCTTCACTGTTAGGGTGACTGAACCCTGCAGAGGTTGCTCAAGAGAGGTTGTGAAGCCATCTGGACATGGTCCTGGACAATTAAATTTAGGTGGCCCTGCTTAAGCAGAGTGGTTGGACCAGATGACCTCCAGAGATCCCTTCCAACCTCAACCAATCTGTGATTCTGTGATCTTGTTCTCGGACTTAAAGAGCACTCTAAGGTAGCTATCTTAGTTGTACTATTTAAAGTATCATTAAGATAGGAGAATCACATCTCTGTTTCTTTTTAGATGTTTTTTTCTTCTAAATCACAGTAGCATGAAGATTAGAGAAATAGACCTCTGTATGATCTATCAAAACAAGTCAGTAGCTAATTTAGAGTTCCAAAATTAAGCAAAAACTTTCAAACCTTTTGTATCCGTCCTGTTTCAGTTTTCTTGCATAAATATTCTTACTTTTACTCTTTTTTCCTTCTTCCTCCTGACAGCAAGTTCTAAAAGCTAGTCTTTCTTTCACTGCTCTCAGGTGGATGATTTTTTCAGGTAGTAATTAAAGTTGCAGTAAAGGACCACCTGCTTCTCAGATAAGCCAAAACACACAAAGTTTTTATTCATCATATCATAGCAGTGTGAAAGATTTTAAGAAGCTTGCAGACGTGGCTTTGAAATATTGCCAGTGCAGTTCTATGAAATGAAGTGCAATTATTTGAGATTCAAAAGCCTGTTTTGTTGTTTAAGATATACCATAATCCTTCAATTTGATGATAAAAGAATATATCCACAAGCAAGACCTAGCAGGAATTGTTTTTGTCAACAGAAAAAGAAATGTAAAAGAGGGAGGAGAGTAGAAGGGGAATAGGGGAGGGGAGGGCAAACTTTCTATTCAGTTGAAGTCATCAAGGAAAATGCTCGTAAAGGAGCAAAGCTCAATAAGTTAGTAAAGATTCTAGTTTAATTCTCAAACAAAATATCTAAGACCTGCAAACCATTATAATATGATAACAATTTTGACAATATTAAAGATACATTTTCCCTTCAAAATAGTACATATGTGTACATACAAGCAAACTGACTAACCAACTAACTAAATAAATAAAAGAGAAAGCTTAATCTTTCATCGTACAAGAATGATAAACTTTTTTTTTGCACATGTAAATGAGTTCATCTTTAGATTCAGGTACTGTAGTTATATCGTTATATTTTCAGAACTTTAAGTTGCTATTTACGACTTGCTGTTGACGGGATAGATCAGCAAATAAGTTCACCTGCATATTGATCTACTGACACACTATGAACTAATATGCCATTAAACACCACCACAAAATCCTAAAAACCATATCATCTTAGAAAAGATTGTAGATTTCACAAACGTATATAAGGAATTAGACAGACAGATAGACAGATAGATAGATAGATAGATAGATAGATAGATAAATAGATAGATGCTGAGGTTCTCCTGCAAAAGAAATCTTATTAGAATTACTTTTCAAAAAATAATTTAGAAAGTCAATATTTTATAGGAATAAAACAGAAACATAGTATTATCAATCCTGTTAAATTTTGGTATTCCATTTTTTAGAAAGGCTATTATTCTGCTGATATCTGTCCTCTTTACATAGGGGTTTGCCACGTGGATATTTGTACTACATTGAAATAAAAAAATTATGCTGCTAACCAAATAATGGAAATATGCAAACTGCTGCAGGGGACAATCATATCTATTTATATACTGGAAAAGAAAAAAAATACTTCACTTGAACACATTTTATATGCTTTATAAAGCTTTGAAAAAGCTTAGTACCATAATGATATTTATTTGAGTTCTTTCAAACAATATCAGCCATACTCCTGAATAACATACTGCATTGAAATTAAATCTAAATTACAGATTTAAGGGAATATAAATTTTAAAAATTCAAATTTTTTGAAAATTTAAATTGATTAATTTTGCTACTCACATTTTTATCTTGACATTGCTTTGGCAGATTTATATCCCTTAAAGAAAATAGTTTTTTATATCCCCTGTGAAGCACATACCACATGAAGTTAAGATTATATATTTTCATGCAAACATAAGAACTGTGTTTTAAGGAATTGAAATATTCAATTTATTTTAATTTCTTTAACAAAAAGATTATATCACTCCTAACATCAATGTTCTATTTTTCTTAAGGCTCTCAAGAGAATAGGAAACATTTTTTGTTGCTCCCTATGGTAATTTTATTTTTCTTTAATTAGATGTACTCGCTGCTGTAGAGATACAACGTGTTGGGGATTTTTTTGCAGACTGAATAACCCTTTCACAATCAACTCATTCTGAGCCTAAGGCATAACAGGCAAGCTGAAAACACTTCACTTTGATACTGCTTCCAGAAACATGACCTATAAACCACAGAATTTTCTACAATAGCTGCCTGGCACCAATCTCACATCCTTTTTCTTTCCTTGGGCTTTGATATGTCCTGAGAATAGTACACATACTTCATGTCTCATATCAAAGAGGGTTAGAAATCAATGACTTATCATTTCAGTATTTAGCATAGCCGTGTTTGAAATTATGAGGTTTATTCAATAGAAAGATACTATTTATGGAAAAGATGATACTCTAATTTTTTAAAACAGGCTAGGACAATACTTACAAAGGGTTGTCAGCATACAATTATGATTGAAAGGTATGATTTCATTAATCTGGGAACTGTAAACATGAAAAATATTTCAATATGTTGCCTGAAGCTCTTTTGAGGTTTGCTTCTTTTGAGTAGTAATTCAGTATTTTGTCTATACTATTTTTTTTTTATTAATATATAAGTATGCCAGGTAACAGGAAATCAATATCCAAAGCTTGCACCTTGCCAGTACAATTACTGTGTAATGGACAAACTATTTGTCTCATTCTGCTCTTGATGTCTTTTGCAAATATACTGGTTCCAACACAAAATATGGAGAACACTGTTTCTTCTACACTTCTTCTACACTTATTTCTAGTCTTCCTTCCCTTCTGCCTTCAAATATGATATAAATAGGCAGCTAGAGAAACCTTGTTCTTCTGACAGTTACCTCCTTTTAGACAGGAAATCTAATACCCATTTTAAGTGCAGGAGTTCTTACTTATTGAGATGCCCAGCTCATGCATTCTGAGAGACATAACATTGATTACCAGTATCAAAACATATGATGTACATCCACTAAATGTCTGGCACACAATTACAAAAAATTACTCGGCATTTCAATTTCATGCTACAAAGACTTAATTCGTAGTGGTTCATATAAATAATTTCTCTTCTATATTGTTCCTTATAATTGCAGCCTCAGGAGGTCTGGGTTGTTCTATGAATTCTTACACAATGAAGAATGTATTCATGCCTCTGTCCCTCAGTTACAATACAACAAGAACATCTTGTGTTGTTGAACCCAGTCACAAACAGATGTTGGTAGACATACAACAGGCCTCCCGTTTTATATCAAGTGGCATTCCCCTATCATAAAGGAATGCTTTAAGAGTACATTGACAAGTATTTGCAAGATGTTATGTTGTATGCAAAAAATGGAAGTGTTTTTGAAATGTAGAAATATTGTGCTTACTGAGAACTTGGAATATAGCAAAGTTTATGGCTTGGCTACATAGAGCTAAATAAGCTTGTTATGATTCAATTTAGAATAAAGCAAAAATGCATTTGGTCTGAACATGTTTTCATATTCTTTATAGAAAAAGAAGTGTTTAAATATTCATGTAGTCTGCTTCAGGAATACAGCTTTTTTTCTTTTTATCCTTAGATTTTTTTCCTTCCTATATCAGCATTCATTTTCTTTGTCCTAGATAAGTTTCACTATTAACTACTAAACTAAAAGTGTTGTCACCTAAAAATGTACCATTTTTTCAGTTTTAATGGCTTTTATTTTCTTTTCGTTATCATATAAGTTAAAAGACAAAAAATTATATATATCATATGAATATGTGTTAATCAAAAATGACAGTCTGCATTTAAACCCAATTCTGTTGTTAACTGATCCAGTAAGCATCATATCATATGGCAAGATCAATATCTAATATTGAAAGCCACCTAGTATTACATTTTTCTAGTTCTACCATGTGGGACTGTATTTGCAAGTACTAGGTGTATTGTTACTTTGCCAAATACTGGCTTTATCTCCAAAATTTTTGTTTCATTGTATCTAAATCATAGTAGTTTCCCTTCCAGCACCTTAGACTTGACTCTCCAAGTCTGGGAGTTTGTGGTGGGTTATTCCAGTCATATAAAGTTGAACATTTGATCAATTACTGCATTAGACATTTCATTTGATCATTCCTATCTATATTTTGTTTTTATTCTACAACAGAAACTTTTATTTGTACAGTCAACTACTTGTTTGATCCTTGCTGCCTTCTTCCTACCTGTGACCACAGCAACATGGAAAAAGTTCATCATAACAAGTACTTTAAGTCTGGAAATGTCTGTGTCCTAGGTAGCTTCCTACTGCAGGCATTTGCAAGTAATCCCTCAGGCATTTTTGCTCAAACTCCTTCCATTTTTCCCTTCACTTGGCATTGAAAATAAATGAACTGGAGATTAGACTAAAGTCTTCAGGCTATTAAGTCAAAGCTAAAAACTTTACATTACAGACTTGCTGGTAGTTCTCCTGTGTGTCTTCATTTTTTAAAGTATTATGCATCAAGACATTCCTATATCACAGAAGAAAAACAAATAAATGATTGGTTAAGACAGTAGATCCCCTCAGGGTCTCTGTCAGACCTGGATGTGTTGACCTGAATTTCTGTCCTAGAATTTTAATCTGGCATCAAAGGAAAAACTTTGATTTTTAATGTGTTTTAGATTGCCTTATTATCTGCAAATTTAACCTTACAGCGTGTGCCACCCAGAAGTTTTTTCTAAACAATAAACTCTTCATTCACCATTTCTTTCTGTCAAATACTTTTTTGTTGTGTATTTCATGATACTTGAAACATATAATAAATAAAATTTATTTAACTGAACAGAATTAGACTGATTGAGCTATTGAACATATATGCTCAAACATTATTAGAAGAGAGCCTCCAAACTTTATTCTGTTATTGTTTTTGATATAATTCTCTTTTTTGCTTACTTAATCTGGTGGATACAAGTACTCATAACAGAATAATTCAATGCTTCTTCTTTTTAGTGTTACTAATCCAATAATAGTTGTCTGATAGTTCATCATACCTAAAAAAGGGAAACAGGAAAAAATCTAATTCTAGTTAATCTATTGCCACTTGATAATGAGCTATCAGTTTACTTTCAGATATGAAGTCTCTTTTGAGTATAAATATAAGCAGACATGGAAGTGTTGGCATTTAGGATGTATAAATAAATCTCAGTTCAGCAAAGAAAGCATTTCAATGTGTACATGATGTCTATAACTTGAAGCATGATAAATAAAATAAACACTGCTGAACTAGGGTCACAATCAGATAACTTTTAAAGCGTAAGGGTTTTGTTCACAACATAATACAGACTCAAAGATACAAAGTTGAAAGCATAAGTAATCTTGGATGGGTTGTAAGCAACATTAATCAGTATTATGGTATTCTATTATGCACACAAAGACACAAGCAGGAGAATAATCATACATGCACACACCTAGCCACGTACAATATTCTTTACCTATTCATGCATATTTATTTACATCTGAATTAGCAATTCATATGCTTTAAAAATTAATCTATAGTCACTTACTATTTTCTTGCCTAGTATAACTGTTGATATCTGAAATTATGTCTATAAACCACAGTTTTACTTGTTTCTAGAAACTAGTTCCAAATTCCAAACACTGAAATTATAGTAGTATAAAAGATATTTTCCAATACTCACTGATTCCAATTTCCATTAAAGCCTTTTAGATCTTAGATTTGGACTAAAGAACCTTTGTTTTAGAGAGGGAATAGCCCATGGCTTAAAGGCCCACTTTTTCCTGAAAGCTGAAGTGCCGTTGGCAAAATTCTAAATTGCATGATTTAAGTTCAAATTACCTTTAAATTTTTTAACAGGAGCAAAGACTGAAAACCTAAACGTCTCAGTGTAAAATATATTATCTGTTATAATATGCTAATGAAGTGCAATTTGCATGAAAGTAAACGTTGTGAAAATTTTACATGATACTAATATTCAAATACATATTTTGCTTTCTCTTAGTTGAGCCTACATATGAATTATTCATATACTTTATTTTAACAGAAGTGGTGCCTACAAGATATACCAATGTCACCTACAAATTTATAATGCTAGTGGTATTGTTAATAAAGTAGTAAGCTTATGAAGTCCATCTAGAGATACTTAGTGAGGACAATTATACACAGCACCTGTTTCTGAAACTCAAGTGGTTGTAGACATAATCAAACAAGATGGGTAAATAAATATGCTTACATAAGAGTTAATTATCATTATGCCTGTCATTTCATTGAAACTCCTGTTTGTTTGCAATGATAAACATAAACTTAGGAAGGGGACCAAATTTGGGGATTTTTAGCAAATATGTGCTGATTTTTACAGGAAAAAGCTCTACAGATAAGAGAAAGGCCTTTAAACTTATCTTCTTTTATTTTCTCCTTCTTTTTGTGGATCTCAGTCGAGTAAGAACAATCAGTTTTAATGAGTGAAAATCTAGCAGTTTGATAGCTCTAGGCAGACAAATAATGAGGGAGAAACTGGTAAAGTAAAAAAAATTCCAAGGAAGGGTGAACTGTTTATAAAAATGTGTTTCACAGAATGTAAACAGAACTGTTTTCATAACGGTAGTTTTATTTGTTATTTTATTCCTTGTGTTATGCATAGTGATAGCATATGTGAACAAGTCAGAGCCAGAGAATTTTTAGAATTTTTAATTCTAAACATAGAATGAGACCAATATAAAATATTATGGAGGAGATGCCTGTAAAGGGACTTAATCTTTTCTGTTAAGGCATATTAAGGTAAGAATGGAACTGTGTTTAAAAAAATAGGGAAAGAGAGAGACATTATTTCTGGTGGAAAAGACACATGCTTTACTAATTAGTAGCTAAGAATACTAATATGGGCCATTAATCACAGAAAGGGAAAAGGATGAACTGATTGAAGACAGCACAGTCTTGACTGTGATGACTATAAGCCAAGGTTGATCTTCAAGGACAATCTTTGCAAATTAAAAGGTACATTCTGAAGTGCATAAATTTATGCATCCATGGCTGAAAGACAGCATGGGTGGACAAGGAATTCCAGGAAAAGTTTAATCAAAAAATGAGCTTTTCTAGAAGCTGAAAGCAGGAATGAGCAGCCTAAGAGGAATAGAGAGATACTGAACATAAGCCAAAGCTTAGAAATGTGAAAGACGATGAAGGTTACTCCAAGTATTTGAATAATAAAAGATTTCCACTCTAAAGCTTGCTCTTTGGATCCCCAGGCCTCTGAACCTCCCAAGACACTGGGAATGTGAAATAAGTAAAGCTATGGCTGTTTATGCAAACTGTACATACAGAAGTCCAGAGAAGATGCACGCAACTGTGATGAGGAATCCACTAGGTGAAATCTGAGTTATCTACCAGTCTGAAAGTATGGCTGAATCATCAGTATCTTCAGTTAAGTTTAGGCAGATTACTATTACTGAGAAATTCATGCATTAAAGAACAAACTTAGGTCAACATAATGTCATCAACTTTTGATTAGATTCTTGGGGTAATTTATTTTTCTTCATACCCAACTGATCTATTCCTTCGTGACTCAAACCATGTTCTAAGACTGTTCTAGATTTGAGGTCAAATTCATGGGATTGTAATTTTTCAGGGGGTATATATATATATATATATATATATATATATCTCTAAAATATTTGTGATTTTCTAGTAAGGCGGCAGAAATTGATGATTTCATAAAAAGTCCTTACTATTATTCTGTAAGTGGGCTATTATTTTGTACTATTAAGCAATGTGAATGCTATTTCCATCTATTTTTCACAATTGTGGTTATTCCAGTCTTTTTTGACAGGTTTTTATACTCATATAATTTAACATGTGGATAAATACTACCTTATATATGTGAGGTAAAATACTAATTTTGTAGTTCTTGTGTTTTTGGCTTAACCTTCATCCTATTCAATCCACTGTGACTGGTCTCACCATTTGTATCTTCTTATTTATGAATCTAAAGTGTTACACATGGTTTTCCTTGTTTGTTCAACAAAATAATTGGCCATTTTTACTTTATTTTCTGCTTTTAAAGCTTCAAGAAATTTGACAATTAAAATATTTTCCACTGCTTTTTTATTACTTTTAATATATTTTATATCTCTGTAAGGTATTTATTCAGCCCTGCCATATTACATGCGTTCCTTGTAATTTGGATACAGATGCTGGATATTACTTGTCTTTTTATAATAAAAAATAGTATCTCATAGCAATATTAAAATATGTGGCATTCCTTTTTTCAAGATTATGCTATTCATGTTTATGGCCTAAGATAATTTCTTTGGTCATCTATTAAATATTTTCTATTTATGAGTGTCAGAATAAAAATTGCAGTGCTTGTCACTGTTAAAATATCACTTCTGAGTAGTCTATTAAAGGGTCTATATGTTTTCCATTTAGCAAATTCATGTATTCATATATTGTCTTACCTAAAATATGTAAAGAAGATAATTTAGAGATTCTCAGGATCTTGTGGAGTCTTGTAATATGCTTGAATTTGCATATTGGATGATCAAGATATTGTTCTGGGAATTTGCAGCCACTGGTGATTTTGGTTTGAGTAAAACAACTCAGAGTAACTATTTCTTTGAGTTGGAAGTAAAGCTGATTGTAAAAACAATTGGGAATTTTATCATGTTAAGCTATTGACTTAGAACTTTAAGGACTTTCTATTATACTGACATTACAGTAGAAATTCTACCCTTTGCAAACTTAAATTTTCAAGTAATAAATATGCAGTTTTCCAAAATTAAATTAATTAAATATTAAAAAAATAATAATGGCAGGTTGTGAGCACAAAACTTAATTGATGCAGGCTTTTATTGGTAGATGTACAGATGGCTGTTGCCTTCATTTCTTACAGATTAAATGATAGAGGCAGACAGCATGTGAAACAAGAATGATCCAGCCCACTTTTAGTCTATCCCTTCCAACTTTAGTGATCCATATGTATTGCCAACATTTTAACTTTCACAGTGCTGATCATGATCACAACCTGTGAATTTTTTCTAACAGTTTGAATTTTTTCCTAGATTCTTCTTGAAAAGTGTGGAAAAGTACTTTGTATTTGCTCTTTAGGTTGAAAATTTTCATTGGAAAAAGCTTTTCTCAGTGGTATTGATGTCCCTAATGCAATCACATTGTAATGGTATCACTTCCTGATGACAAACATACTTCAATGACTCATCTACCTTGAAGTGCTTGGCTGAGGCACTTAGATAAGAAAACACAGTTGTCCTTGGAACTGTCTCCTAGTGAAGAAAAAGAAGTCACATTTAGAGGAACAATGAGATCTTAGAAGGATTGAAGTGTTAATAGTATGAAGCTGCTTCCTGTTAATAGTCACCTTTGTCTCTCTTTTGAGAGACAAACTATTCTAATTTATGCACTTGAAGACCTTAAAATTAAGTGGACTAATTCAGGCCTCAGACAGTCAGATGAAAAATAATTTGAGAGGATAATATTCAATAATCCTAATCAAGATTTATATTTTAGAGTGCAAAGAGGGAGGAAAACTCAAAGGAAAAGAGTGACAATAGGAAAGAAGACCTTGTCTACATTTTCTGCTCATTATTTTAAGTCATTTATTTTTGTGCTATTTTAACTGCCCAGTAAGGTTTAAAAATAGTGTCAGATCCACATACGACTCAGTCAAGATAGCTCTCAATAGATATATTCCTGACAAATGACAGAGTTTAAATACAGCTCCCTAAAAATTAACAAAACTTAATATTTTGTATTTTTTCATGAAAAATGTAATCTAGGTCATTTTCCACATTTCCACAGACAAAAAGCAAGTAACTTGTTTCTCTTGCTCTCTTTTATCTTTTGCGCTGATACTGGGTTTTCTTAGTTGCTCTCTATTATTGATGAGAATTTTTCTAAGTCCTGGGGTCTCTGTGAATTTAGCTGTAAAAACAACAAAGCACTAATAAATTATGTATCTGCCTAATAACAACCAAGTTTTGCATAAGTTCATTTTATTATTTCATTTACTGTATGAATAGGAGAGGAGACTCTTTAAAAAATGAAAATTTTGAGCCACTTGATAACAACTGTTATATGTTATACCATGGTAAAAGGTGTAATAATCATATCATTAAGAGAAGCTCAACACAAATCTAGACCAAAAAAAAAAAAGAAAATAAATAGAAGGTATCAATATGGAAAACAGAGTTACCCAAAAAATATCTTGGATAAGTACACTCCTAATATAAATGAGTTGGATCAGGACAAAGAGGGGATTATCTATTTCTAGTTAATGGCCCTTATTTCTACTGTTCACTATCAGGTTTCAGGAGTGGTTGATACATTGCTAGGTGAAGCAGAGCTGACATTTGTATGCTGTTGTTCTATTATAAAGTGACATTGCTTTACAGATGACAATCCGGCTTCATATCCTGCTGACAACATGCTGGAACACATTTCTGTCTGTGCATTGCACTATTTCTGATTTTGAAGTTCTGGTTACATTACATTACGTGTACATCTGTATATTAGCTAGATATCATTGAAGCTGTGGATGTTATGGGAAAAGCATTTTCTCCAGATATGTTCAATCAGTTGGGGAAAAGAGTTAAAGTATCCTATGATTTTTCATACACTGATTTTTTTAGTCACTTTCAATATATTCAGCTGTTTTATTCTCTCCTATTGCACATTCCTATATTTCAGACTGCATTTACTCTGTAGGCACCACAGACATGGCTGTCTCTGCCCAGCTCCCTCAGGGCTCCCTTCTCAAAGCAGCTGTATTCATGATCTATTTCTTTCTTGGGAAAGCTGTCCAGGATGTGTCCCTTCAGTGTTGTGAGTGGATACTTCTGGAAACCACCCTAGAATTGCAGTAGAAGTGTGATACAAAGAACAGAAGAAGAAAAGAGGAAAAAGCGTTCTCAATGTCAACGTCAGAGATTAGTGAATGTTTTCCGTAGAACTTTCCTTAGTGGTGCAACAGACAGAGGAGCTCACAAAAATTTCTTCATATGCAAGTCTTCTATACAAAATGTTCAAGGCCAGGCTGTATGGGGCTCTGAGCAATATGGTGGCCATGGCAGGGTAGTTGTAACTAGATGATCTTTAAGGTCCCTTCCAACCCAAACTATCATATGATTGTGTGGTTCTTATGCCTCATCATACCCCTTCCACCTTCAGCCCAACCTGGGCTAAGCATGGAAGTTCATTACTGTATCAACAGATTAAGTTACTATTGATTTTGGGGGTGAAGTATGAATTCATAGTTGGAATATTAGTTGCTTTGTGAGATCCCTGAAGTGGAAGCAAAGGTTTCCAGCAGGAGTGTAATATTGTCTACAGTTATGTCAATAAGTATATGGAAGGCAATACAGGAACACTTGTTCCTCAGTGTCTCATTTTGCCACTTTTGAAAGTCTGATGTAGATGCAAACTGTCAGGAAAAGAAATTTAGTTTGCCTTATAATAAATATACAAAATAAATCACAGGTGTTGTTAACCTTCCTACTCAAGGCCATAATTTGGGAGTCAGGAATGTCTTCTTTAGACAGACAGTTCTATGAATCTCTGCTTTGGATAAAATCATTGCTCTGTGAAACATCTCATCCACATAATTGGTCTGCCACAGAATAGAAAGCAGTGGCATAAGTGAAGTTGCATTTTCAATGTGCATGCAGTCTAAGACTATTCTTGTACTAAGCATTTTCTATTTAGCCCTGTAATTACTTCTACAATTCATGAATTTATAGAATGATCTCTAGATGACTATTTCTGTTTCTTAAGAAAATAGACACATTTGTTCAACAATACAAATAAAACATCTAAATGTAATTTATGGGCATTTTTATGTTCCACAGGTGAAGTGCAGTGAAAGAAATTTTGCTTTCTATTTCCAGTCGCTAAATGAAAAGCAGGTATGACACTATTACAACATACAGCTTTAATATTATCATGTAACATATAAATCTTAAGAACTCTGAAACACAGTTTTTTCTACAACTATCCATGACCTCCTACTCAGAAGTAATTTTTTTATTTTGTTTTCTTGGACAGAAATATAAGTAGGGAGTACCTACTTTTTTTTTTTTTTTT
>VZTJ01003167.1:386052-451722 GCA_013397795.1 Orthonyx spaldingii
ATCTTTTTTTTTTTTTTTTTTTTTTTTTTTTTTTTTTTTTTTTTTTTTGTATATATTATTATTGCTATTAGGAGTTTAACAGTTTTGTCTTATAAAGGCTTCCTAAATCCACTACCACTATTGATTGCCCCATACTGCAATTACTTTATCTACTGTACCATAGTGTTAAGTATGATATTTGGATAAAAGAAAACATACTTCAGAAGTTCCTTTTTTGGCATTTAACATCTACTTAAGAGTTATTATTAAGGAAAATAAAATATGGAAAGTACTTGTGATTATCACTATAAATAAGATTGCAACTTGTCTTGTTAAGGTGGTATTCTTAGCATCCATATAGTTTTACATCTGTTCAATATTCCTGCAGAAGAAATATGAAAAACATAATTGATGTTGTTTTATTCATTCAGTAATTGTCCAAGGATGGTTGCATCCAGATTTTTGCCTATTTTTCAAGTAATTTTGTTCTCAAAATCTGGGATTTTATTTTAGGAATCTATGTGTATGCTATAAATCTATGCTCCCAAACGGCATAACAAGAACATTGTAATTGCAAGAAAGTTTAACTACATTCATATGAATCAAATAATTCAAGAATGACAGCTTTCTCCCACATCATAAGAAACTAAATGCCATTCATAAAACAACCATTCAACTGGAAAACATACACAGATGAGCATTTTCTGCAGTGCTGTCATTATGTGTAACATGGTCGTAATTCTTACTGTTCAGCGCTTTAATGACTTTATCGTACATAGTTTCCCATACTCATACATAATAGCTAAGTACTCTATGGTGAAAATATAAGCCGAATAGCCATATGCCTGCAGTCTTCTTGCAAACTGGGCAGGTTTTTGATTGGCTCTAGCAGGTTTGGGGAAATGACCATTTCAGACAGGACCCAGTCAAGCAGAAAATGGGCAGATGCTGTAAGTTGCATAATCAGTACAAAGAATATTCATCTGCCATTTATAGTACATGAGATTAACTGATGGGATACCAACTGATTCAGGCTAATTTAATGATAACCTCTAACCATCTGGCTAGAAAGCTGTATTTTACAAAGGCCTAATGCTGACCCACATAACTTAGCCTAAAAAACATTTGGTGAGTTTAATAATGGATTATACATCAAAGCAAGAACTCATTACTGTTACAAGTCATGAAATATTTATTTTTAATCTGACAGTTCTACTACTGCTAAACAATAAGAGATTACATTGTGAAGCAATATATATAATAAATGACTGACTACTTTTCTGCTGTGCTAGTAAATGTACAGCTTTCAGAGCCCAGTGGTTTCACTTGCTGACAGTGGGAAACTGGGGGAAATAGACCCTCCCTTTTCTTCAATGGCACGAGATCTTCCTTTGCTCTTTGTACTTAACTTATAATTTTGCAGCAATATTCACTATAACAGTTGAATACAACTGACTTGTTAATTTCTTTGTATATAGCTTGATTTCACAAATAGCATCCTGGAACCCAAATTATACCCATGAGATTTTTGCATGAAAAGTCTTTTGGAATGCTATTGAAGAAGGAAATTGGTAGCAAAAAAATGCATAATTCAGACCATAATATGGCTGACAAGGTCCAATTTACTGGTGATGGTTTGGGAAGTTGAAAGAACCCATCCTGACTCTTAAAGCTTAGAGCTGGCAATTAGAAACTTAACATCAGCAAACTTTACTCAAAGGCAGTGAAGTAACCATTCAACTTCTTCAATGCAATTTTTATAGAGCCATTGTTATTAACAGACTCACATGTCAAATGTTGCTGAAATATGGCAATGATGAGTGCTTTTCAGGCAGGTTAAATTATTTTCTGAAGACATATTTTACATTGTATAAATGTGGAATGATGTATTCACATTTAAGGTTTTCCTAACTTTTCTCTTTTTAAAATCATGTTTAAATACAATTTATGTATAATGGTGTATACAAATTGATGAACATGTTGTGACATATTCTGTTCAAAGTATCAGGCATCTAGGAACATCTGGGAATGGAGGAAACTGCTGAAAAATCAGAGTATATATTTCCATATAAACTTTACACAGTTGTTAGGGATACTGTTAAATTCTTTGAGGTAAAATACATCATTTGCCCCAAAACACTTCTTGCAGTATACAGCACATATATTGATCCATATACTATTCCTTCACTAAAATCTATGGACAAACATATGTGAAGCTGTTTAAAGCGGTAATACTTACTTATTCACGGATTTCAGAAAACTTCATATTTCTGTTCTGCTGGAAAATTCCATTACTTTTCCTAATCAGGCAACACTCTTTGGTGGCTCCAACAGTCAACAAACCATTTTAAAAACTGCATGCAAACAACACAGAGAAGCTTCCCTTCATCTGGAATGGATTGCTTAGAAAAGTGAAAGTGATGCACACATTGTTTGAGAATCTACACTTTCTTTTTATGCAAAAGTATATTCTAAGGCGCATCCAAACCACCGTCTGGTGCCAGATCTATGCAGCTCTTGTCTATGAAAGAAAGCTGACTCACTGGGGAACTCTGCCACTTTCAAGAGTTCGAAAGTGGCAAATCATCTGGCATCTTCAGAGCATGAAGTATTCCAAATAATAGCCAAGAAAGTGCTATTCAACACTTAGTTGTACTAACAGTTTTCTTTCACAGATCTTTCTTCTTTACAAATATTGTACGTGTTTAAATGCAAGCTTAAAGCCAAAATACAGAACATATATTACATTAGGAATGCAAAGTTTCTCATTTTAGCTTCTTTTTTTTTAAGCAACAAAAGATACATTACCTACCTCTCTCTTATCAAGAAATTTTTTCCCCCTCAGGATATTCCTTTTCCAAGTATTTCTTTTATGGTCTGGGTATATTTCATTTATTTCACCATTATAATTTCTATCTTGCCTTCTTTTTCTCTCTTTCTCAGGGCAAACTTGCTTTACATGGTTGACCTGAGAGCTACCTCTTGGTCAAATTATATCTGGTAAGATACAAATGTGGATGCATCAACGTGTATGAACAGGACAGTAAATCTGTCTTACAGGGTGTTTGCACAAAACTGATCATGCCAAACCTGATTAGGCAAAAACTGATCATACCAAACAGACAGACAGTCATCAGCTGGGCCAAAAAATAAACATTCACTTCTTACATGCAGAAGGGAAAAACAAAATATCAACATGTCTGTCATTCCTCAGCTATAACCATGGTTTGACTGAAATAAAAAAGGTTGAGATTTCTTCTTTCAATCAGAAAATCAAGAAACAAATGGACTTCTATATATATGTAATCTGATGCTGCAGGCAGATTCACTTATCAATGGAAGACATTGACCACATAAGAGTGCTGCCTTCTGTATTTGTTTGCCTTTTTACAGAGACTATTAAATCTTATCTTATTTTTAGAACCCACAATGAAACACAACCGCCAGAATGTAGCAGTCATTAAAACCAAGTACAACATCAACATCTCTGTCTTCAAATTCTTCTGGAATTAGTTCATAATTATCAGAATAAACTGCGAATCCCAGAGACCCAATTCCTCACTTCACCTGTCACAAAAGCTGCCTATTCTTTTGTGATAAAACACATAAATAAAATGGAATCTTTACTCTGTTTAAAATAGTGAAAGAATTTGTAGGTTGTCGATCTGGAAAATGGCTCGAACTCTTTTTTTAGACCTGGAACCTGAAAGCTTGTTCTGACGAAATATCAGCTATGTTTTCAAGAATGATCTGCTCCAGTTTGTACCTACATTTCTTCTTTTTATTTCCTCTAGATATGCACCTTTAAAATGTAAATCTGTAAAAAGTGTCAACTGCAAAATTAGGAGATTCCAAGTATATTCAAGAAATTTGTTTTCTCTTCTACTTTACTTCCTTAACAAAGAAAATAAAACAGTACCAACAGAAGTAAACTATATTCGACTTTTCATTTTAATTATAATGTAGTCATTTCTCAGATAAAATTAAGCATGTTTTTCATATAGTGTGCTTCAATTTTATTTCAACTTTGTTCACTTCTCTTAGGGTGTTAAGTCTCAAGTTCGTTAAAGTCTTGCCTCTGGTTTTGCATCCTGAATAAGTTCTTCCTTGTTTGTGACTAAGAGATCTAGCTGAATGCCTCCCCTAGATGTTTGCTGATCACCTGCGTAAAAATTGTCCTTAACCCTTTGTAGAACTCTTTCTAGTTGACCACTCTTTTCTTTTGAGCAGATGCTAGTGTGATTAAATCTTTCCTAAGATCTTTATAAGCTCTTGAGAGGCTCATCACCAGTTTCAAGGCAAAGACTTCCTTCTTTTCTATCTTGTTCTTCCTAAATTCCTTTTATCCAACAACTGCAGAACTTTAGTCACAAGGTATATCCCACAATGGCTCTGTAATCATAAGGCAAATATTGCTCTGTGACTGGTCTAGAAAGTTCTAAGTCCAACTGTTTGTTTTCCATGTTGCAACTATTTGATAACAGCCATTTATCACTTCATCCTCAGTGATGTTTTTTCTTTCTTTTTTTTTGCAGGCAAACAGAAATAGTATCCCTAACTTCCTAAAAAAAGGAGCAGAAGCAGCTATCGCAGTCTCAGAGAAAAAAAGTCTCTGTCCTTCAGAGACTTAATTTCTTTTGGGTCAAAACTTTTCTTCAGATACTAGGCACTATGCCCCAGCAAATCTTATTTAAAGTCCACCTCAATACATTAGCAGGCCTACTGGAAACTTGTTGTTTTACTTCGTCAGGTGTATTGTATCTCCCAACAATTTCTCATTCTTCACAGAAGGTGCAGTTTTACAAAAACCAAACCTTTGCATGTAACACCTGCTGTGCACTCAGATGTTGACCTACAGGATATCTCTGCTCCTACCTGAGCCTTTCTGCTTTACTGACAAAATAATAGAGAATTGCCTTGGTTCCTGACCTGACCTCTTCAGCCTTGTCCCAGAGCCCTAATATATTTCAGCTTGGTCTCTCTTGGCAGTATCATTGACTCCTACATCGACAAGCAAGAAGGGCTAATAGTCCAAGGCTTGATTTCTTGCATCTGCTCTTTTCTTGACAACTGAGAGGTGTAACACTAGAGGAATCTACGGGGAAAGTAAGAGGAAACAAAATGTACTCTTTTACAGTGAAATAAAGGATAGTGGCAATGTCACAGAGAAACATCTTCAAGATGAACAGCTGAAAAGTTATTTTTTGTCTAGCTTTATCAGAAGTTTGTGTTTATTTCTAGTCTATTTTTTACAGATGACCAAATGAGTGATCAGAAGTAGTATGAAATGAAAAAATGAAAGGGTAAATGAACTCTACTCTGATTGCTATTTAATCATAAACCAAAAAACATAGTTCACATATAAATATGTTTGCATTTTTAAATTCAACATAGAAAGTATTCTGAATTTTGTGTAGACAACAAAATATATTAACAAGACTGCTCCTACCAGTGGTCAGATATCTTACCAGGATCTATAAACTAAACATATAGAAGAAAGACAGCTCTTTACATGTTCTTTTCCAAAAATCTCTTTATACAGATTACCTGTTCATAAAGATACAAATACACCTGGAATGACTGTTAAGCAAATATAAATTGACTTGAAATCATTTAATCAATTTTAAAATTAAAATTGGACTGACTGATTTTATAAGCTTTACAAGACAAAGAGTTTGATCGTGACTGTGAAAATGGCAGAGAAAATATACACAGATGTGCACATTTTCACATATACACATAAAGAAAGTACATAATAACTGCAGCACAGAAATAAGAAACTGAGAATTTTAAATAAAAGCGTGGGAATATGCAACTACCTGTGCATTAAGGGCATATTTCTCTGGCGGTTTAGGTTTATAAACAAATTAATCTTTCAAAGAAAGACATTTTTTGTAATTATAGGAATCAATGTCTTGACTACTCAAACTAAAGTTGCAAGCATAACAAATAGCTTGAGAATTTCACCCATGAGCTTCAACCATGAGTTTAACTCAAAAGGCATTTTATATTTACTAACAGATACCTTTCTACATCTTTACATTTGTAGCTGATCTCATTAGCAAAATAATTTTGGTTGTTGTTCAGTAGTCACAGAGTGTAACCTAATAGAGTAATTCAGGCTGTCACAACTATTTTTGCCTCGTTCAGAGTAGTTCTTATGGTTCATTTGGGACCTATTTGATATCAAAAATAGTCTGCAGTCTGGAAATTGGTCATATATCACAACACATCCAAATCCACAATATCTATGGGCACTTCCTATGCTTTTCATTTCTTCATTATTTGAAAATGTTTTTGTAATGCGAGAAGAATGCTGTATCTTAAGACCCTGACCTTGGATCACACACTCCTGGCACCCTGCCTCCTGCCTCTCTGCCCCTTGATGACATGGTCAGTGTAAGCAAGATGCTGTCCACGTTATCCGTTTAAGGTAGGATTGTTTGAAATCACATTGATATTGTGAAGTCAAAGGGTGGTGTGAGTCTTACCTGCATTCAAAATGCATTTGCACAATTGCCTATTGCTGTCAGATGACCCAGAACACCAAATGTCCTGGCAGCCTGATGCAGTCAGGTCATTGAGTGAGCTGCCATACAGGTGCATGGTTGCTCTTACTGCCCCAGTGAAGTTTGGTTTATAAAAGGTTGTCAGACTCCTTTACTGTTCATATCTCTCTTCTCAGACAGAAAGGAGAGGGTATTTCATACCCTTCCCTCTCTCTCCCTTACAACAACCGAGTGTGTATGTTTGGAAAAGTCATGAGCAGTCAAAAACCATCACCAAAATAACAATTTATAAGAATAAATTATAATTAAAATAAAAAATAATAAGTGCAAACTACTGAATTTTTCTAGAGGCAAAACTCCAAACCAACAAGTATTTCTTTAAATACCCTGTGTCTTGTATTCATTTGACTTGCCTGACTGCATTGTATTTTCCTTACTAATAGGATCTTGTATTGGAAAGGAAATGAAGCAGTATTCGCACAATTATATAATGCATGTAGCTGATATAGACAGACTTTTAAAAACTGTCAAGAACCCATATTAGTTGTGGAATTCAGTAGCTTTTGTGAACGTAAAAAGTAATATTATTGTTTCCAACTTCTTATCTATTTTCTCATACCGATATGTAGTACATAAAGTCTGGCCTACATGGACAGTTGCTAAAACCTCTTTGAATTTAATTTTGAAGTACAAAATAACTGCAAATGCAAATACAAAAAAAAAAAAATTATTACAGTTTTTTTAAGACTGAAAAGAATGACCCATCTTTAAGAAACCTTACAAGTACATTTTTTTTACATTATGTACTTAATTTTATTCTTTGTGTGGTAGATGATACAGCACTTCACTTAGTGTACTTAGCAAGAAAACTTGTGTTCTTCTGTTTGTTTTAATCTTACATATAGCAACTCTCCTCATTCATGTACAAGTGATCTTACATGAAAATGCTGCATTGGTAATAGAATTTTAGGTACTGCATAACACAGATGATTTCCAGTTAAATATTTTGATCGCCATTTTCCAGGTTAAACAATATTTTAATTTTTCTACCCAATCAAACCTGAAAATCAAGATCACCCTCATGTTCTCCATTAGAGGGTTGACAAATGTTTAGATTCTTTTGTACTGAAAGCAAATTACTTCATTTTTCATGCTAATGAAGATTTCTTTGTAATTTTCAGATTAAACGATGATGGGTGAGAAAGAATTAATGTTTGAGTCAACCACAGGCCTAAAAATATTTTAGCTAAAAATTGGAAATCCAGATTTCTCCATCCAGTTTATTTTATGCAACAGAATAATGGAAATAACCCATAGATGTTTTAGATGTTCTTTCTGAATGTCATATACTAAAACATAAAAACAGCTATGCTGATGTTCAGAAACATAGTTTTCACCATGGATACACAGTATGTTGCAAAAAACACCAGATGAAGTGTAGCGGACAGCAGTGAAATAACTTTATGAACAAGCACAGATATATATATATACACACAGAATCTTAGAAACATGAAATTATTTAGGTTGGAAGGGATCTTAAAGGTCACCTAGTTTCAACTCTCCTGCCATGGGCAGGGACACCTTTCACTACACCAGGTTGCTCAAAGCCCCATCCAAAACTGGTCTTGAACAATTCCAGGGATGGGTCATCCACAACTTCTCTGAGCAACCTGTTCCAGTGTCTCACCACATTAATAGTAAAGATTTTCTAATTTCTTCCTAATATCTAATTTAAATCTAGTCCCTTTCAGTTTGAAGTCATTCTTCTTTGTCCTATGACTACATGGCCTTGTGAAAAGCCCCTCTCCAGGTTTTTTGTATGCCCCCTTTAGGTACTAGAAGGCTGCTATAAGGTCAACCCAGAGCCTTATCTTCTCCACCGTAAACAACACCAGTTCCCTAAGCCTGTCCTCATAGGGGAAGTGCTCCAGTCCCCTGATCATCTCCATTTATAAATATACACCCAACATTTTTCTGAATGTTTTATGTCCTGTATAGAATTGAAACCTCCTGTAAATACAAATAGGGGATAGTAACCAACAGTGTAATTCTGTCTTTTAAGGTTAGCCAAACTATTAACATACATGTAGAACTTCAATTCTCACACGTGTATTAGAGAAAATTATTTATTCTTTTAGTATCATTTAACAAAAGACTTCCATCTAAATTGTTGAATGTAGAAAATGATTGAAAAAAATGTGAGTTGATCTTCAATCTCTTGTGCCTCATAACTCATTTATCATCATCCCTTTAGCAAACACTACAATACAGGTTTAATTGTGTAAATTACCTTGAAATATTTCAAAATACATTTAGTGACTTAGTTATTTGATTTCTTGCCTATTATCTTTTGCATGACCGTAACTTTAAGTACAAGCAATGTTGGTTCCAATAACAGGGTGCTCACCACTTGTAATTTTGATGTTTTCCATATGGTACAGACAAGGGAGCAAGAAGATTCTTTGAATAACTTTAATTGAAACCTTGAAAGAACAAGCAGAGTCTCCTCAAAAGTAGATGTGCATTATAAAAAATATATACGTTTCCAGTTGGAAGACCTATCAGTACTCTTTGGCAAAAAGCCCAGGTTTCTCTGTAATTCACTGAGGAATACTTCTGTCTCCCTCTGTAAATAAGTAGGTAAGATTAGATTTCACTGCTCAAAAGAGACAAAGAAGGTATTTTATATATAAACATATCTTTTTAACTGTTCTTTGATAAGCATGCATCAAACCGGATCAAAATCCAGCTACTTTTCACAAACAATAAGATGTGAAATCCCACACAAATGGGTATGGCACGAAGCCTCTTACATTCTTATTAGCATTATTGTCCTCCAACTAACCCTCAGAGCCAAAATTTTAAAGGATAGGATTTTCTCCCAAGATATTTTGAGATACATTATGTGAAGCACTCAGCTCCTCACTGACTATGTCTCTTTAGTCTGTGAAAATAAAAGAATTCCAAGTCTATCTTTTTGTTGCACTCTGGGCAAGTAATCAAACATGGTCTACTTGGATACCAGCCTTTCAATTTGATGGTTTAAGAATATGTATCATTTTCAAATAAGAAAATTATACCCTTCAGAAAGTATTTTCACTCTTTTTAGGAAGTGTTTTCAAACTTGCCCAAACATTTCTGTTTTCCAAAGAATGGCTTTGGTTTTCTTGCTAGTATTGTCTCTGATTTGCAAATCAAAAGAAAAGATGTGAGGGACATTGTTTTGTTAACTTGTGTCCTTACCAATTAATATAGTAATGCAGGCCTTCACTCTTTTCTTTACTTCTTTTTTCAGAAAGTTTATTATGTGCTTAGGACACATTAACCTTCTGCTGTACAATGAAGAGGAATCTGCATGCATGAGTTGTTACACCACTCCTTGCTGTTCCTGTGAGACAATATTGTATGAGCCCTTTTCTGAGTGCTATTAGGAAATAGTTCCATTTTTGAAATTATCAATTGAAGCTTTCTCAATTGTATACCAAGTCCAGAATTTTCTGTGAGAAAACAGAGTACCTCCTTATTTCACTCAAAAGTCAGTCTGAAACTCAGGGCATAATTTGTCTTTAGTTTTGAGGAAAATATTCCATCAAGGATATTAAATATTAAATAAGCAAGAAATAAACAAACTAAAACCTGTATTCTGACCTTCACCAGCAGGTCAAGGAATAAGCTATTAGTTCGGAGGTGAGAAACAAGCAAACATTGCTCTTTATGCAGAGAATTTAACTCAATCCCTCAGTCATTCTCTGTCACAGGTGATTTTATCTCGGACGTCGGGAGGAGGTCTTTCAGGAGTGATGACCATTTGTTTGTGATAAGACAACTTTATCATTGTTTTCTTGCTCATTTCCTTCCTCATCATGAGTAGTTTCAGAAATTCGATCTAGATAGGAAAACAGCAAAGACAGTTTTAATGGATCCACAACCACTTTTTTAGGTTATAGAAAATAAAACAGGCTGCACAGAATAACTGATTTACTTGATACAAATAGATAGCAGAGATACTAAATATAGATTTTCAGGGCCCTTCTCTGTCCCCTAGAAAAATAGAAATAGCATTTGACCAATACATGAAAGCTCTTAGACTACAGTAACTCTGAGGACTCAATATATTCTACAACATTGTGTCAGTGCTTAAGATTTCCTGAAAAAAAAAAAAAAAAGGCACCCTAGTGAGTTATAAATATGTAACTAATCCTGTTTTACACAAAGCAAACCCAATTTTTATAAGCACTTTGACTTGAACGAAAGCACATGGCAAGGTGCTCTGAACCTCTTTTTCCTTCATCATATGCTAATTTCCAGAATCTGGGATTTGTGGATAGTTTTATGACAGACCTGGAGGCTCCTGACTATGTTTTGCTCTTCATATGCCCTACCAGTCTCATATTTTTGGCTTTAAAGGAATGAGTTTGCTTTTGTGCAGGCAGTTGACACAGGAATTTCTCCAGAAGAATGTTTCTGAGCCATGGGCAAAACTTAAGCATCTCTTAACCACATACTGCTGATAACGTTTGGAACGTGTGCACTACTCAAAATAAGATGCTTAAAGTTCAGGAATAAGGAGTATAAAATCTTATTCTGGATCTGACATTTGCACTTAGTAGCAGTAGTTATGCCACACCTTATAATTTTCACTTTTTTTCAATCATAGGTGCATTATATCTGAGGTAATTTAAAGGTTTTATTTATTGCCTTCCCTTTCTTCACAAGAAAAATAAAAGTCAACCATACAGTTAATACCACCCCTAGTCTCTTCACATTCATTCACAAAACCATAGCAAAACAAAAAAGATAAAGAAAAAAAGTTATAAAAATGTATCTTTGAATAATATTTTGCATTACAATATCATGATTGTCCTTTCTTCTTTGCTGCAACTTTAATGTGTTTTCAAATCTTGTAATAATTGTACCCATATGTTAAAATAATTGTATTCAGAATCCTGAACCTTACATAAGTTTTATGACGTTTTACAGTGAGGAATTCATGATTTCAGTTTTTCACTTATAATTCTGTCTGTTTTCTTGATGTCAACACAACAATGTGCCCAAAATAAATGCGACTCAATAAAGGACAAGTCCTGAAGAAACAAGATTTATATTTTGGAATCTGTCTGAGAGACTGAATTAAATGTTAAGCAATAGCATTATTGTTCACATGTAAACACAGCAGAGTCACTCTTCAGTGTCTTGGCCTCTACTGTCTAAAATTTGAACCAAAGGGAATCTGGTCCTAACTTCCAGATCATACATCAGCTATATTTTGTTTGTTTTCCTTCAGAAACTGAGCATTTGGGGATGAAGTTGAGCGGTAACTGGAAATTGTTTCTGGACCTGTGAAATGCTCCCAGGCTACGTCCCTCCTACAGACCTCTGGTAGTTTCTCTGTCCTAGTGATGCACACAGTATCTGGTTTTTACTTACATAAGACACATCTTTAGAGGAGAAAATAAGTGTCTTAACAGTGATTAAGAATAGTCACTAGTTTTATGGAAGACTTCAAATCTTCAGACTAAATCAGGTTGAACTGAATCAAATACCTATAATGCAATTTTTTTGTTGTTGTTATTTTCATATTTTTCATTTATTTCCCTTTTTCTTCAGGGATATTTCATTGTATTATGGATAAGGATGACACCAATTTCCAAACTCTTGAAATTCTTGACTAAACACAGTTCAAGGAAAGCTACTCTGTAAACACATTTTTATTGTACTCCATATTTCTACTTTACAAAATATGGCATTATACCTTTATTATTCAACAAATTACTGTAGAGAATACATTTTCTTTTATCCATAATTAATCTACTGTGTTTGAAGCAGTTTAATTTAATATTGATAATGGACTTTTAACAGTTTTCAAAAGTTTTCATCTACATTATTTAAAATAGTTGCCTTAGATAGCAGTCAGCTGTGGCATGGGAAACAGCAGTGAAGTGAAGATTTTCACTAGACACTTCTGAAGATATAACTTTAGTCTTTTACTTCTGGCTGACTTCCCCTGAGGTGCACCACGATGAATGCTATGGGGTTATGCTCCACAGAACAATGAGCAGCACTGCCAAGAGAGAAATACTGAGCATTTTTCTGTGTCCTCTTGGGTGCTTTACTACTCATAGGTTTCCCAGTGTCATAGCTTCCCCTTAGTGTTTTTTAAAAGCTTGTTTTCAAGACAACTGATTGGAATACTATTTCATTAGAGAATATAATTTAATTTAACCATTTTTTGTTGCCATAAAGAATTTTTTATTTTATAATTTTTCAATTGCTTCACTTTTACTGACTTACTATTTGGATTTCATAGATTAATTTATTTTATTGGACAAGTTCTCTTTCTAAGATGGGTACCCTTTGTGGAAGATTACCCTTTGTGGAATCCTGTTCTTAGTGGGTTTCAAAAATACAGTTAAAAATCCCAAATAATAAAGTTTATGTTCTTGCAGAAAACTAGAACACATACTCAAATTTAGTTACTCTAGTTGTGGAAGATAAGGGAAGAATCTACAAGGTATAAATAATAACCATCTTTGTAAGGAAATGATTATAATTTTAAGCACACAAATTTTGCCCAAACCATTATGAGGGTTCTTCTAACATTATATCTGTGACAATAACACATATTTTCCAAAAGGAAAAAAAAAAATCCCCTTTTTTATTGTTTCTTATGAACTGAGTTTACAGCAAACTAATCTAGAAAGACATTCCAGAAAAATTAATTCAAAACATCTAGTAATTGATGTAGAGAGCATGTCATGGGAGGCACACTTGTTATCAATTAATTCATTTGTTTGGCTTAAGAAAAATGAAAATGTTAGGAACATTCATTTTAAGTACTGTTTGTAGCAGAAAGGGATATTCACATGCTTTGTGATGTACTTTATCTTCAATATATCTAAAGGACATCAGATTTTTCCTTAATTATCACTTATAAAAAGCTTTTGTTTTCAATTTCTCTGAATGTGTCTTCAGATTTCAACATCTAAACTATATGTTATATGTGTTTAGTATTCTATTTTGCAAGAAATACAACAGTATATGCCAATTTTGTATAGCACAGCACATTTCTAGATAGTTCTGAACTAAAGAAACAAAAAAGTGAGTGTGTGTGCACAGTACACATCATCCATATAAAATTTTAACCTACATGGGTTCCTTAGTAGTTTGTTGATTTTGGCAAGCGCAACTAAAACATTAGATCTCTGTCTCTTTTTTTTCCACCCATCATTACATTAGAAAAATGTTCATAACATAAAGTCGTAGATTATAAGGCATTGTTTTTCTTGTTATCTATCTTGAATGTACTTAGAAAAATATTATTAAAGACAATATGATATTACATAAAGTCATTTTAATGATTTTTCCTATATAAATTGAAATCTTAAGTAACATATGTGGTGTTAGGGAGAGACTGATTCATAGCTGAAGCTCCTTTCCACAGTAAAAAAAGAGAAAGGGCTGTATTTAAAAGTGTGAACTAAACCACAAACATGAATTTCTTTGTAGTGCCTGAGGGGACAGCTTAGTCTGTGAGTAAAAAATAATATGAGTCAGTAGTCTCCTGACACTAAGATAGGATCTTTGATCAGGATTTTCCTAAAAATCTGTTTATTATGTGTGCATAACAGTAAGGAAGTAAAATTGTTTTTGTGCTCTTCTGTAAATGGAATACAGCACAGGTATCCGCAGTCCTAATTACTGACTTTTTCTCTTGGAAATTAACCTTTGAGGCTTTTAATTTCTCTTGTCTAAAAAAAAAAAGAAAAAAAGGAGAAAAAAGGTTTTAATTCTATGTTGTTAGGTTATAGTGTATTTTTTGTGTATATATTGCACATAAAAACAACGTTCTATTGTTTTATATGAATGGATAAAACGTATATATTTCATATTAATAGGCCATATTGTTTTTTATTAATCCAAGTAAATATTAGAAGATAAAAGTATTATTGTCTCCCACGTCAGATATTGAAGAACATCTCCTTTAAAGATTTATTTTTCTTAAAGCAAGTTGACTGCAGAAGGGAGTTGTAGTATGAAACATACATCTTGTCAAGTGCTAAAATGACCTCAGTTAAGGATCATGTTTGTCAGCTTAGAAACTAATACTGGCTCATTCTGAATAAACACAGATAACACTTGCACTTGTTCTGATTTGATGTTAAATGGAAAATTTAAGAGTATTTATCTGTCCACAGTATTTCATAGGCTATGCTTCCAGAATTTTAAGTGAGAGCATTTTTTATGAAAACCAGTAATCCTACTTCATTTCATAGAGAATCTGCATGTATTACTCTTGGTTCCTTTCTATCTAGTAGACAGATAGGAAGCTTGTAATTTTATACATGCATTTATTAAAAAGTTGCTATTTAAAGTAACAAAAAGACAATCTCTATTAGCCAGTAGAGTACTTGAAATTAAAGATGAGAAGATGGTGTTCTACAAAGAGGTCTCTTCAGGAATTTTTTGGCAATATGTTCATTTAAGTTTTGAGTTTGGCTCAATTATTGTGGTTTTTCATTGCTGAGATGGTACAAGCACAGAGGGTCTTAAGCTGAGAACTTGGATGACTTCTTGTTTTAAAGAATATGGATGCATGCTAAGATACTGTTAACAATGAAGATGCTAGATAGCATGAGGCAGTAAATGACTGAAAAATTGAGGAAAAAGTGAGAAAAAAGTTGAATTAAAGTCTTTAGCTTTGAATATGTTGTGTGTACTTCCATTTGGATCTTAATTTCAGCAAATATTCATGTAAGTTGTCAGTTTTCAATGCAGTGATGACCTAGCTATTTTACAAACTTGGTAGAGAATGGTTTATCAAGTCACCTAATTCATTTTAAAAATATATTAGGCAAAGTGTAAGTTAAGAGTAGATCTTGAAGATAGGAAATACAAGACAACTATTCAAGTTATTGTATTTAGTTTGTTAGCTGGGTAAGGACATTCAGTCTGTAATGAAGCTGTTTGGAATAAAATTATCTGACCTCTCACCAGTTTAGATCACTTCATGCTGCTAATCTTTGAAACAATGTGGGATATTGCGGTATTAGTGCGTTAACATTGTGAGTAGGTTTATTCACACTGCTGTTGGGTTTTGATTCCCTCTCCTCTCCACCTCCGATGGATTCCTGTGCACATAATAACTATGGGTCAAGAATGAATTTTCACAGAACTTGAAAACTTTACATGAAATAAAAGCTGAAAATAACTTTCCAAAATTTAATTAAAATAAGTATTAAATGTTTCACGCTTAGCATTTTTTCTTCATCTCTCTGTGAAGCAGGACACTAACTTTTTTTTTTTTTTTTTAGTATAAATTTGACTAATATGCATCTGGAAAAAAAAGCTGTTCTTAGTCCCTTTATAATGATATGTCATATGTCCCCTGACCTCTTTATTTTGTCTATTCATGTTTGCAAGGCATCTTACTGATTCTGTGTGTTTTCTCTTTGAGACTGAAAATAAAAAACTTGCAATTTACTCAGTAGAATTTGAGGATCATATTTTGAATTATTAACTGTTCCCTTTTTTTTTCCCTCTTCCTTTCCTCACCGAAATCACTAATATAAAGCTAGGAAAAGGTTAGGCACACCTTTTTTCTTAGATGCTTGAAATTTTTTAAGAGTTGATTCCTTTTTTTTTTTTCCAGATTAATGCAATCAGGAGAATTTCCTCTACTCTGTAGAGCATTTCTAACTCTATGAAGAGAACTTCACACAGCACCAAGGTCAGCTCCAGAATTTGCCTTGTGGCAACAGGTGGAAAAAATATTCTTTTTTTTTAATTCAAATGGTTTTGACCTGTAGTTTTGATTTCTTCCATTTGTCTACACCTTATTCAAACAACACAGATTCATATTTTCCTCATAAGATGGTTTAAAAAGGGGCATTTATTTGCAGTGTTATTCATTATAGTCTTCCTGGTTTTTATAATTGAGACATCCTTCAAGTAATTTTCATGCAGCTTCTCAATATTGATTGCAATGCATACAGAAAAGTTTTATCTTTAAGCCCCTAGTTATGCTTGTCTGTCTTGCTTGTGTTTTTGCTTTTGGTTTTGTTGCCCTTCCACTATCATAACAAACCTTGTTCTCTATTAATATAAAAAAACTTTATGCATATTATCAATTTAATTTATATAATAGGACTAATGATATATATATAACTTTCTAAAAACTACTAAAAATTGGAGTTTTCCCTTGCCACCCTATGAGAGTTTGCTACATTTATATTTCCACTTTCTCTGGAAACTCAGCACCATATTTATTTTCAAGGGTTAAAAACATCCTAAATTGCTTATTTAGAATGTAGAGCAACCATCACTATCTTGTATGAAATCAACCAAGGATGTCAGAAAATTCCCCAGGGGAATTCCCTAGACACACAAAAACAATAAGCAAAAGCAAGTTGTTTTCTTGAGTAAAATTATAGGCTGTTCCACAGCGGGTGCTGTTGAAGCTTTAACAATTTGCAGGAAATAATTGAACATTCTTTGCAGAAGAAAGAGTAAACAAAAGACACGATGCTGTAGATCTGTAACTAGGGCGATTCCTTAGGGGGACATCTGTGCTCCACTCCATTGAAATTTGATGTAAAATACCTTCACAGTCCTTGGAATGGTGACTAGAGGCCAGAATTCCTACAGTGAACATTGTTTCCTGAAATGCACAGTTACATTGCCCCTTGGTTTACCTGATTTTTTGGGAAGAATTCAATAGGAGGGGGATTCAGTGTTCTTGCGTAAAGTCAAAGTAATAAATGTGAGTTTTGGCTCAATCAAGCAAAAATAATTGAATTTAAGAATCCCTCTTTTCATGTCTATTATCTACCTATTATACAAAATGCACAGAGTACACAATCCTATAGCATAATAGATATAACAAGACATCACTTTTTCAGCAATTTCAGGTCTTTTTCCCATATTCAGTTTAATGAAGTGAAATAAGCTAAGGCAAAAAACCTACATTAGAATAAAGCAATGGTCAAGCACATTTTGGTGTAGTTTTGACAAGTCAAATAATTATTCATGTATTTTAAAACTCGAGTTTTCTTAGGAAAATGTATTTAATAAATTGGCATGAGTTTCCTTTAAAAGTTGTAAACTTGACACTAATCTCAAAGATTAGAAATGCTGTTTCCTTCAGGGGTTTCAGAACTGTGTTAGATAATGATGTAGATCTATGTGCTCATTTAAATCAAATGTAGCATGGGATGGAGGGTGAAACAGCAACAAGGGACTATTTCAAGAGAATTTGGAAACTTCTGATGCAAATGAAAACAGACTGCTCAAAGTGACTCATTAAAAGTTCTCAGTAGAGGCATCCAATGAGGCATGCCATGAGGCATGAGCTTAGGACCACAATTCTGTTGGTTATCATGCTAATCTTATAGTTGGCTTAAGTCATACCACTGACAGCTCTGTTTTTAGACCTTTTCATTTATCTTTGTTAATAATTTTGATAACTGAACAGTTTCTATGATAATATTTTCAGAATTACTTCTTATTTTGCCTTCTTAGACAAAGCCAAAAACTACACACATAAACGACCAAAATAATGGTCCTAGGCTAAATCACTTTCTTTTTTTATTCTTTCTCTACTACTTTTATAGTAAAAAGAATCCATCAGTCAAAACACTACATTCCCTATTTCTTCTTTAATCTAGTTTATATTTATTTTTATCCTTCTTTTATCATTGAAAATGATACAACACACATGGGTAATAATTTTATTTGATTTTAAAAGAAAAAAGTCTTGAATTACATACAAAAGTTAGTTTTTGTCAAAGCACTCCAGTGTAGTTAATATAAAAATTAAAGCTTCTTTTAAAAATTATAATAATGATTAATCAAGGATGTCATGCAAAACAAAATAGAGGAATACATATATAATGTCTGAAATGTTGGGTTTTCTGTTTTTTTCAATATAGTCTCTGTTGTTATTATTTTAATTAGGCATATCATGAATTTGAAAGAAAGATTCTACTGTTTCTACTGCTTTCCAGTTGCAAGGAATTTCATTCATATACGGTCTTATTCAAATGAGAGTATTATCAAGTATATACATTGATTGCCCATGACTATAGGTGGTCAAAGATTTTAGTCTTGTGTATAGGATAAAAATTCAACCTGCAATAATTGTGTGCACACGTCTATTAATCCTGTCAGACTTGGAATTTTTTAGGGTTAATATGGTGTGACTAGTAGGAATAGATTTCACTTTTTCATGTCCTATGCAAGGAAACATTAATTGTATGTTTCACAAGTTCTGCACTTGAGACTGAATAGCCAAACAAGATGAAGATTGTGATAAACAGCATTTGAAGTAAGAACTAAGCTTCTGTTAAAAAAAAACAAAACAAAACACAATGATAAAAACCCAAGAAAACATACCGCCAAACAACATAAAATCAAATCCAGACAAACAACAATGGGATCTGTACAAGGTGTTCAATTTAGTAGATTGCAAATCCTTTGGTACGGACTGAAAAAAAATCTAACCTTCCAGAGAGTTTCCTGGGGTCACAGAATTTATGCCTAGTGTTAGAGATCACATCTGAAAAAATTATTACTTTAGTTTACAGACATAGAATTAGGCTCTGCTATTAACTTTAACAATAAGCAGCACCTTATTCAAGTTTATTTTACTGATTTCAAGGGTCTGAAACTCAATCCAAATATTCAATATGCACAATAATGCTAGTCAGCTAATATTTACTTTGTAACCAAGGTTAAGATACTTTTAAAGGTCAATTTTATAGTAAGAGAAATTGGACCATGTCTTAAATGTATCTACTTTTACTCTGTGTGGTGATGTTAAAATAGACACTTCTTAAAATCATATACAAAGAGCTCAGGCAATTAGAGAATATTTTTACCTCCACAGCTGCCTTCCATCCCCAACCATTCCATGATTCTATGATCCAATTTCTCAGAATAAATCCATACAAAGAAAAGTGTAAAACAAGCTCACTAGATATAGTTTTGAATGTAAAGACTACAGATGTCATCATAGACAAGACATGTTTTCAATAAAAATGTCACTATTTTAATCCATACCGCAATATCAACTTTTCATCTCTCTATGCTGCATCATAAGTGATTTTTAAATCTTTACAGGTTGGCAGCATGACATTCAGAAATGCTTTTCTACTTCTATAACAGCTTACATGTTGCTTTGACAGGTGTTTTAATGAGCAGGATTTGACTTAGGGTCTGTTTAGCATTTGTTGTGATTAAATGTAAGGGGAAAGCGTAAATTGATGTCACTATCCATGTTTTACTTATGATGGTAATGAAAATAGTCTAATGTAGAGTTAAAAAGATAATTGGTATATAGCACATTAAAAATCATTAAGATCAATGAGAGGAACCTAGATTATCGTGTTTTATAATTAACTTATAAACCTAACTATTCCTTTTTGGTTTGTTTTCTTTTAGTTTAAGAAATTCAAAGGAGAGGGTGTAGCCCAGTTTGGTGCACGATCATTGATCAAGACATGATCAGCTGGCTAAAACCTGCCCAGTCTGCTGGATGTGGGCAGTTAGTGCAGTGGCATTTGGCCAAAAAAATGTTTCAAAAGATTAATTTGTTTAGGATTCCCTTTAGACAGAAGATCGTGGCTCCCCCTTCATCATTCAGCTCTTTCTGGATTTTCTATGCGATGATTATCATTCTTCATTAATTATATAGTGAATTGAAGAGTGAAATTATATATTTTAAATTCCCTTCTGGGATACAAAACCATTATGATGTTTAGTAGAATTAATCTCATAGTTTAAATATAACCAGTTTAATAATTTATAGTATTTAATACTAAATCCTACATGCTTAGAAATCCTACATGCTTAGAAAAAGAGGAAAAACCTGTTTAAGGAACACTGCTCTTCTTAAAGTCATTATTTAAATGAACCATTTTCAACAACTGTATGTGTTCCATACTCATTCATTGATTAATGTTGACTTGGTATGATTATTGTGACTGTTTTTTTTCATCTAGAAGAGCAAAAAGTAAGTGAAAGAACAAAGGAAGGAATTGATATATTACTGCAAACTCAGATGTTATCTATCTCAAACATCACTGCATAGCATATATCATAGAAATAACTGCCCTTTCAGAAAAATGTAAGTTTTAGAATTCTATTTATGAAATAATATACCATTTTTATGGATGCTCTGTATAGAGATTCTTTTTTCTGCACAGTAAGTTCCCCACTTATTGCACATACTGGCTATCCTGCAGTCATTTTATATGTTCTGACATAGCCAAGAGACATTTGGGAAAAGTAGTGGTGGAAAGAAAGGTATGTCTACAGACAAAAAACATTTCTTTACCACTGCTTCATCCCAAATTGTTCCTTGAACTTGCACTGTGTTCCTTGCACTATGTAAAATGGAACATCAACAGCTACAGAGGCAACATATAGATTACAAGCCATTTGCTGAGTGCATCTGAACCTAATCAGAGCAAATTAGAACACAGCTGATACATGCAACTTGTTCTTGTAGCTGTATCTATGTTAGTAAACCACACATGATCAAAATGTGGGCTCGGGCACTGACAGGCTACAGTACAAGAGGTGAATTTGCTGTCTTTTCTCCTTTGCACACCTTCAGACCATGACAGATAGCAATCCCTGAGACAATATTCTAACAGAGTTTTGGGAACTGCAGGGCCCAAGAATCATACTCAAGGCCCATAATAAACAGTGTTTTCTACTCCATGCGTGGGGAAAGAGAGAAAAGAATTAATTATATGTAAGAGAACCATGCTAAACCACTTTCTGTCAATAAACTTTTCTGAACTCCTGAGGTGATGAAAGTCATAGACAGAAAATTTCAAAAGAAAAATTTCACAGCACAAAGAAAATACATGTGGTTGAGTTTTTTAAAGACTGGAGTTCAACTTATATCTTTTTTTGTTATATTTTCTTGTTCTTTAATATGAAATCTTCTTCATTTGAATATTAAGTTTAGGAAAACAGCCCTAAAGCACCAAGAAAAAAAGTATTTCTTCTTTAGCATAATAAAGAGGAAATGGAAAAATGGTCAAAATAAAATAAGGTTTAATATTTTGCTGAGAAAAGCAAAGTGTGGAGAAATAATAGTGACTTGTTAGACATATCTTAGACAATGAGATTGCCAGGAAGTCTACTTAAATTATGACTTTGAAGGAAACTGCAAGACTGCAAATGTGTTCTGAATTGTAAGGAGATCCACTGATTCTCACAGGCAATTCCTAGGAAAGCAGGGCTTCATCACGCCTAATGGTGTCTTTGGAAGACAAGAACCATCATTCTGAACATTCCCCATTCTTTCTTCTTCACTCACCTTTATATACTGAGCATGACACCGTTTGGCATTGACTGTCCCTTGGGTCATTTGGAGTCAACTGTCTTGCCTGTGTCCCTCCCAGTTTCTCCCTGCCTCCCAGCTGGTAGGGTAGCACAAGAAGCAGAAAAGGCCTTGGTGGGGTGCAAGCTGTGTTCAACAACAAAATACCTCTGTATTTTCAATACTGTTTCCAACACACATCCCAAATATTGCCCCACACTACTTACGATGAAGAAAATTAACTTTATCCCCAAAATCAGCACAGGAACATTCACAGGTAGGTACAATTTCTGATTAGTTTAATGATATGTTGAAAAAATTATAAGCAATCTTTTAAAAGGAAATATCAATGTGAATTTTGGCTATTTATTCATTTTATCCTTTTCTTTTTCATGCACAACTCAGTCTAATTCCATTCATTAGAGAAACAAATCATAATGCAAGTTTCCAATCATCTTGAAATCAAAACATGGGATCTGATTTTTCAGTATTAAAGGTATGTGGATTTCTGATGAATGTCTGAAGATTTAATTTTTATCGTTAATTTTTATTAATAATTCAGAGAGGAGGAATACTAATTAGTTTCCTTGTCTAGGAAACTAAAAAATAGAGAAATTACCCAGAAAGATTCCATAAAGCACACGGTTCTTTTTATTTGATCTGTGCATATTACTGCCTTCAAATTGGTTTGGGATTAAATTCCAGAACAGATGCATGGTTTTTCTCTGAAGTGCTTTTCATAAAACTGATTTAAGACACTCAGACAGCTGGAGAAGGGGGGTGGGAGGGGGAGGGGGAGGTAATTTAGACTATATGAAGCTTTTAAGTTGCAAAACTATTCATCAGAACTATATGGGAATTCGTATTTATTGTCATGGAAGACTAATACAACCATCGACCAAAAAAAAAAAAAAAACAAAAAAAAAACCCCAAAAAACCCAAACTAGAATGTAGTGACAATATGGCTATAGGTGATAGAAGTCATAAGGCCATTTCTGTCAGTTATGTTAGATTTTGTGCATATAAGAAACAATAATGAATCCATGACAACTTTCTTCAGACATCCAGCCTATGCAGTGTCCTAGGTTGCAATATAAGATGTATTCTATTACCATCTCCAGAAGCTGTTAAAACAGGTGGGGCACTGTTCGTTATCTCCTGTCATGACTCACCCCCTGATAACTCCCTCTGGGTGTTATCTCTGTTAATGGGCCATCAAGAAACCACCACATGACTCATGGAATTACCTCATCCCATTGTGAGATGCTCTGCCCAGGGGGGAGGAGCCAAGCATTCCCAACTGGATATAACCTGGGCCTTGGAACTGCAAAAGCCAGCCCTGCCTACTGGATTCCCAGAGGACAAGAGCTACCACTGGACCTTCAGGTGGAGACCAGACTTTTCTGCGGGATCACCACTTCAACAGAGCCACTTTACTTGGACTGCTACCACCACCCTGACTAACAGGGTGTCAGGTTGTATCCAACTTTGTCAGCGTTTTTCCTTGTACTATTTCATTTCTTTATTTTTTTTTTTCTATTAAATTATAATTCTGACTTGCAATCTCCCACTGGTTTGTTTTCAAACTAGCACAGCAGTAATTGCAGAGAAGAGGTCAGGTTAGTCATACTACCTTCTTTCATGTAGGATTTTTAGATGGAGAATTTTTGGGGTCAGAGAAATGCTCCTAGGACACAAGCCTCATCATGGTGATATACATTGTGCTTCTGAAGTTTCCTTATCTCAGATATCATAATTGTTTATTTCTTTAATGCCGGCGGCAAACATGGACTCAGAATTAAAATATATTATGAGAAATTTGTGTTGCTAGGTTTTTTTCACCTACCTTCCTGCCCTTAAACAAAAAGAATGAAAACAGTAGTGAGCCCCCAAGTATCACATTTGCTCGAAATTACAAATTGAAGACAGTTCAGCTGATAATACGTGGTTATATTCACTTGATAAAAAAGTTGATCACATTCCCCAAAAATCAATCATAAAATTAATTCAAAATATCAGTTGTAAATCTCAAATGTCATATAATGGGTATCTCAGTAGGTATTGATGTAATAGTTCAGTTGTGCACACATGATAGCAACTTAAACAACAGAGGAAAATGATTTTTTCAAACATTAAAATCCTTTTTGAAAGCATTATTGTGAGTGTATAATCAGTTGACAACAACAAGCCATATGACTTCCTTGCTGAATGAGAGTTTTATTCATGTAGAGCTCTAGTAAGTCAGAATAACCAACATTAACATACCTCATGCAGGTATAATAAGAAAAGATGCATAATATGGCCTGAGAATAAAAAACAGGACTGTAACATTTTGACATGATTTATTCTCCAAAGCCACGCAGAGAATGCTTGCTTAAAACCACTACTTTTTCATAGCTAGACTACGTTGTAAACTGCATGCACAATTAGACATAAACCTAAATGCTTATGGGTATCACTGCATCAAAAGACAAATTCGGTGTCACATTTTAGGACACAGTTTTATAGATTTTTCCTAGCATCTAAATAGCAAATCAACTACACAACTCTTGTGTTATTTTCTTATTTACTTTGCCTTCTTTCTGTTCCTCTTCCTTTGCCTTTATTAGTTATTAATAATAGTTATAGCTATCATTATTTCATTGTGTTAGTAGATTTCCTTTTACTAATGTGTAAATCACTCATATCAAGTAAAAGATATTAGAAGAGTAAATATACCAGCATCACACACTATGTATGTTATGTAAAACAAAATATGAAATTTTAAGAATAGCGTTGAAAAGCTTTAGACACTCTTATATTATTTTATGCTGAGAAATTATGGCACTGATGGTCTTGTCTTATTTGTTTCTCTATGTAATTGTCCAAGAGTTGGACTGATTGAAAATGTCCTTTGATTTTATTTATTTCTCACGAGACTAAGAGAAAATTGTCTTTTTACAAAACATTAAGCAATGAAAATATTGACTATTTTTCTTTTTTAATGTAGAATTCAACCTCACAAACTTGCACTTTTACAGAACATAAAGATTTGCTACTCTACAGTTTCAGTGAAATATACTTGAAATAACAATTATAAATGTGTCAACATGTATATGACTTTTTCTTAAAGAAATGACATTACTTAGACTGAGGGATGAAGGGAAGCCTCCAGGAATTTTTCTTTTTTGCTTAATGTGCTGCTAAAAAATATAAAGTAGCATTTGTTTTATTGTTAAGATCCAAATCATTCTGTGTGTTAAGTGAGGTTTGAACCATGATGACATACCAAATCTTTCTTGCAGATGGAGAAATTTTGCAAGCCTTTCAAAAGACACCTGAAATATTTTAGTCAATGTCAGTAGCTTAGAAATAAAAGAACACACCAGTCTTTAAGGGGGCTTTGACATAGTATTCTGCTTGTGTGTTCAAATCAGATGGAGAGTTTGCAGGGAATGCTCACAGGCCTGTGGGAAAGACTGGAAAAAGAGCATGCTTTCATCAAATTTTACAAAAAAAAAATCCGGTGTGGGACACAAAAAGCTGAAACTGGTATGTTAACCACAAAAATGAAGAGAAAAGAGAGAAAAATAGAGAAGCTGTGCATCTGGAATCTCTTAAACTTTGCACTCATTATGCTGCTTAAAGATGAAATAATTTGGCCAGCCAATATTAGGGAAACCACAAGAAATATTGTCATCCAAACCTCTAAATATCTGGAGCTGATTTTATTTTTCTGTTAATTTTATTTTTATTTTCATTTTTTATCCCCAATACAACCACTTGCTTTAGATATATCTGTATTTATTTCACCTGGAGAACATATTTTACACTTGTGAATTATTTTTAAATCCCCAAATTATGAATTGTTTTAGAAAAAAATCTCAGTAAAGCCGTAAATCACCATTGAAATGAAAAGATGTTTGAAACACCCTATTTTCTTTTTTAAAAAGCTGAAGATAGGAACACTTTATTTATGTCAACTTCCATGAAACAAAATTGTATTTTATCTAATCCACATATTGTGGTCTAAGCTCAAAGCTGAGCCACAATATCTTTCTATGAAATCAGTTTCCGATTCAGACATCTAAGCTGAATTGTCTGCAGCAAATGAGGATCAAGTAGGAAAACACAGGACAAATTGAACAATACTGGATGGCAATTTATGAATAGAGAACCCAGTGTTGCCTGAAAAAAATGTCCAACTCACCAAACATGCATACAACTTTTAGGATGAGCAGAACATTTCGCTCAAATCCAGCGACTGCACTGCATAGACCAAACAGAATGCATATGAAGACATCTAACTGATAGAGAGATGTTGCAGACAACCTGAATGTCTTAACCTGGAGCTGAATTGCTCCCCAGATATTATTGACTATTTACTTTGGAGTGCATAAATACAAAGCATAGCGTAGTACCATCCATGATTGTCCTCAATATGTTTTTGCATAGAACAATTGTTCACAACAACAAATTAAAAAAACACAATACCCAAAAATGCACATAAAGTGATACTGTTAAAACTTCAACTACACTTAAAGCAATACAACTTGCTAATCTAAAATATCTCTGTATTGCCAAAAGGACCATAAACTAATTCCTCTTTCCACAGAGAAAACAATTAAAGATGTTTTGGAAAATACAGGTTCTTTGCAGCATACAAAAGTGCCTCAAAGCATGAAAACTAAATATTCATGGATAGTGAATTTGTATTTGAATTGGCCATTATTTCTTTAATATTTTCAAGTCATATAAGCAACTGTACAAATGATATTTGAATATGGTTTTAAAAGAGCGTAACTATGCAATCAGTTTGAAATTTTGCAAGGTAGTACCATTTGCATGTGATAATATGAACACAAGTTTTGAAGATACTCAGATGAAATCTCCAAATTAATGTGATTATACCCGGTATGTGTTTTCTGATAACTTTTCATTTTACATGCTACCTGCCATAATTAAAATGCTTTTACATAACTTTCTTTTGAAGCTTTATACAAAACAATTCATGTTCAGTATTGCATTTTTCACCTAGAAACACGTGAATCAACTGAGACATCTTCTTAGAAAATAATAATCTCTGTAGACTTGAGGCTGACAAAAGGCTGGTAAGAAAAAGGAAAAGAGTTTTTTGAGGACATGAGACATGAATGGGGGAAAGTTAGTTAAAATGTCATTAGTAAAGCAAATAAAAAAGACAGAAAGGAGGAAGAAAATATGAATTTTAAAATAAATCTGTTTAAAGGAAAAAAGACAGTAAAAATTGTTAAGACATGAATTCTTCATGCAAGTGTGTAAGCACATGATACTCTGTCATGTATGTGATATTGATATTCCCCAGAAAACAGTTTTTCTCTTGAAGGTATTTTGTAAGGTAATTATTTTTTTAAAGTTATTATTATAGATAAAAGAAAAATAGTTTTAAAGGCAGGTAATCAAATTTGACAAAATATCCAGAACACATAGTGATTAACAGAGAAGCTGACAATTTTATTTTCTATATGGGAATGTTTGGTATTTATTTATGAATGCAAAATATACATTGGAATGTCATGCCTCAGTATTGTAATGCACCATTCAAGATTTTTAATGTCGGAGGTTCATGAAATTAGATTACTCATAAATCCATAGGACCAAACAAAACACCTTACCTTAGGAAATAGAAAGTAAACTCTACTATTAGTCTTCAAATATTGTTTATAAAGAATAAAAATGTTTTGCAAGAGTTAAAGTGAATATGCACCTTACGCATATATTGTTCCATAAGCACAAATATCATGACAACATGATTTATTATTAGGTATCTTTAAGTTATGTGAATCTGGTGTTTACTAAAATGTAGACACTTTCATTGCACCTTAAAATCATTATATGGTAATGTGTGTGCTTGTTTTCTTCCTGGAACATAAATCATTGCTTCTAATACACTTAGTAGAAAACCATTGTCAAGGTTACTAGTTTTTTCTTCCAAACACATATCGAAACACAGTGTGTAAAGCATAATTGCAAGAAAACAAATCCATGGTTTAGGGGTGAGAACATTTGACTGGAGTACTTTCACTGACTGCCTGATTTTTTTTAGCAGATGTGAAAACACTGAAACACTTTCAGTTATTTATTTAACAAACCGAATTATTCACTGCTTTCTTTCCTTTCTTTGCTTCCTGGGATGTAGCAAATATAGTTCAGGTGTCAGATAAAACGTAGAGGTGCTAATTTAATTTAGCTGGTAAAAACTACACCATCAGTTTTAACATTTTCTCTTAGCTAATTTTCTCTATATAACAATTTAAGTCACTGTAAAATACTTCCTCTCTGAGAAAATAGCAGTTCTCTCTGTGTTGATAGTATTGCCAATTTGCAAAGTTTGTGTTCTGAGTTTTTTGACCTGCAATGCTCTTGATATTTTTGACAGTTTGGGGGAAAACAAAAATATGTCTCCTATAAGTCTTTATGCAGCCAATTCTCTTTTTTTTTCTTTTCTGTCTTCATACACCAGTTATGCTAAGCTGATTTTTAAGGTAAGTTAATAATTTTAATATTTGAACTCATCCATGCAAAGGTCTTCATATTTTTAGTCTGGTTTGGGTTTTTCCATCTCCTTCACGAGGAGATGATATTTGCACTGATATTAAATAAAATTCTCAAACTCCAGTAAACCATATAAATCTTTCTATAATTTTATGGAAATCCACTTAAAACACAGTTAAGGGTTTTCTTTGTTTCTCTTAGGTTGGCATCACCATTCTAGAATTTGCTGTTGACAAACATTTTTCTAATTTCATATATTTCTTAATATGAAGTTTATATTATATTGCATCATTTTTCAGTTTAAAATAAAAGTTTCCTTTCATTTTAAAATAAAGTTACATTCCTATCTCAGTACCAATTTTAGAAAGCTAAGAAAATAATATGTTGGCTACTGCCCCAAATGCATAATCCTATATCTTTCCTATTTCATTCTCCTATCACATTCTTCAAAATAATGTACTAGCATATGCTAATAGTGATTCTTGACCTTGTATCATCAATCTACAGATCAGAACATTACAAAAATTTAAGACAATATCTTTTGGTACAAATGACCCACAATTTGAAGTTGTTTTTCATTAATATGTCACATTTAAGATTTTGAATTTAGGCTCTCTTTTTCTTCGTGTATCAAACTTGACCTTTACTTGAATCCCAAGTATTAATTCCAGACCAGGTTTGTTTGGAGGTTTTTTTCTATTTAATTTAAATTGAATCAAACTTCAACACACAGTCAAAGTCTGGGTTTTTATGGCCCTTCACTAATGTCATCATTAGAAAAATAAAACCCAAAACATGTCAAAAATAGCATAATTTCTTCATGCTTCAATAACTATTTGATGAAGGCTTTTTTTACTCTGACATCCATGACATTCCATTTTTGTTATTTGTTTTCCAATTAATAATCTGAAAATAAAAATTTTTCATAGAAGAATTGATGTCAATGACGCTATTTATCCCCATCACACTAAGTGATTAAACAGCTCAGTAGACAGTTTTCACATTCCTTTGCAAAGTGATTTGATGGAAATATATTCTACTCTATGTAAGCTAGATGTTTTTCTCCATGGTTTCTTACATCAATAGTGCACTTTTTATTTAATATATATCTAACGAAGACTAAATGCAACCCAGCCAATGATTAAAATTTCAATTCCTGTGATAAATAATTAAAAAATGAGAATTTAAATCTATTTTTAATTAATTCTGCTATTAGTATTACTTTATCCATTCTCATGTTATCCTTTATCTGATTTTATTTATCTTATAAAAAAACCTAGACACAAAGTCTGTGACAGTCTTTTCTTGATTTCTCAGTTTGTATGAGTCACTCCAGCATAAATATAAAAAGTTACTTCTTTGTTCACACATATGGGATCTGTCATTACAAATAAATTTTAATATATATATCCCAGTGATCAAATATTCAAAGTCTATAAGACTCTAAGGCTATCACTATGTTTAGAGACTTTAGAAATGTCCTTTACTGGAACAGGATATAAAGCCTTACAATAAAGAGCTTAACAGTCTAGTCATAAGGTCAAGGAGACTTAGAGAAATATACCTTTTCTTTAAAGATCCCTAAACAGTTCCTGACTATTATGTCTAACCTGATTTTGAAAACATGCATTGAAGGATAAATTTCAGTGTCCCTCTTGAACCAGTTAAGAACTACTTTTCTGATCCCTTGTAGGCATAGGCAACAACAGACTCCAAGTTAAAAAAAAAAAAAAAAAGAAGAAAAATAAAATAATAATTAAAAAAAAGAAAAATAGGGTATATGAATAAAGGATTACTTTTTTACTTCCTTCTCTGACTTTTATACAAAGTGATTGTGTCTATACTCCAAAGAATATTTTACCTCTTATCAATTTATTACAACACTATAATGTTGCATAGCCATAGTCTATATTTAATCTATTGAAAATCCAGATTTTTTATTTTTAAATACATCTTACACAATTTATATAAAGCTGCTTAGTCAGATCAATTTTACTTTGATATGCTTTTTCTTAGTACAAGAATTCACGTATAGTATTAATGGAGTGAATTGTGTTTCTTACCTTTTGACCATTTTTTATTATGGTTGCAACTCATAGATTGATATTATCTAAAAATGTTTTCTCTTTAACAGCAGGAAAACTGTTTTCAGAAAAAATACGGACGAGAATGAAGTCCAAAACAAACTTGCTTCACATCCAGCTTGAAAAACTTATAAAGAATTCTAATCGGACTTGCAGTTTTTAGATGATATTATACTATTTTTTCTTCTTTTGTTCATGTCTATTTTAGGATTTCTTAAAGGTCCTGCTCCCTTACATTGTTCATGATGTTCTCATGTAGAGCATGTTGACAACCATATCAAACTCATGTTGTATAAATTCTATTGCTGATATTAGTTTCTTAATTTCTCCCTAAAAGAGGAAAACATAACTGACTTTATTTTAGATGTTTACTTCTGGGATTTATTTAAATATAACTGATTATTGATAGATTGTTCAATACTTAGTTCTACTAATATTCTACCAAAATTTGAAGAGTTAGTCCATAATCTCCTGCACTCTTTTATTTCTTTCTTTCATCATGCTATAAAGAAATTTTCAGACAGATGGCAATAAAAGTGAAGATTTATTCATTCAAAGAGACTAAAATGCAGATATATTTTCTCAAGTAGAATTATCTAATTGAAGAAATTCTAAGGGAAAAGTTTAGATTTCTTGCAGAGATATATTTAATTTTACATATGATGGGGGCAAGGACACAAAATTAATAAGCTTCTTATGATTCAATGCAGGACAAGCAGTGTGAGACAAATTAGCTTACTCAAAAGCTTTTTCACATTGTAACCAAAGAACAGTGACAGTGGCAATCTTCATGAAGTGCAGTGGACAAACATCAGCTGTTGACCAGCTGATTTAAGCTCACGGAAGAGATTTCAATTAGGATCTATATGACATATTTTTATGATGAAAAATAGTGAGGAAAAAATTGTCTCTGTGTTACTAAAAATCCTTAAGCTTTACATTCTGAAAATTGAAATAAACTTTGTTTTGGGAAGTTCAGGCTCTTTAAGATCTTTGAAGTTCCTAATGTTAGGTTCCAGTACACAAATCTTCAGAGGCCACTAGAGAAATCTAAGTGTTAAGATTTTGTAACTTACACTCTACAGAAGAAAATCACTTGCAGAGTTACGTATCTGAAATGTAAAACTTTTTTAAGAAAAGGATATTAATCACACTTTGCAAGAACTAAGTAAGTAGCAGAAAGAGAATAAAGGAGTATTGAAAATGTGTGCAGGACAAGTAATTGGAAAACATGTAATTAGGAACAAAATGTGTGTTATGCTCACACTTGAAGTAAGTGAAGTCCACAGTGAAATAAGAAAATGAGTAAGGAAAATAGGAAAGACTCAAAGAAATAAGTAATTTGCCTGAGTTTTTACATACTTAAACCAATTTTGTCTCTGTTCTTAATTCCCTGACAATATAATTTAAGAAGAGAGGTTAAATGAGAAGGTTAAATGTACAGTAGGAGACTGTAGATGCTGAGATATAGAAAGGGTGTATAAAGTCAACAGATGCAGCCCTACTATAAGGTACAAAGATAAAATAGGAAGGAATTTGGCTCTGCTTGGAACCGGAAGTATTTGAAGTCACAATAATTTACTGTATAGAAAGAAAAAAAAACAAACCACAGGTATCATATTATGCATAAAAGGAACATAGCAAGTTATTCTCAAAAGAACAACAGAGCTTACTTAGTGACAGTTCCATTGCTCTGAATTCAATTACAGAGTGTATTACTCACTTTTAAAGGACATCATAAAAGCACAGATTTTACAACAGTAATTTAATTTGTCTAATGATGCCAATTCCTAAAATGGGATACATAAAGAAGAACCATTCAGCTTGTTGGCTGTATTTGGAGTATGAAGACATAAAAGAAGTTTTAGTCCTCTATTATTTCTCGGAGTTGTGCAACAGAACTACAACCAAAACAAAACATGTACTTCAGTATTGTATACCTGAACTTCTTAGGGGAGGTGTTGATATTTATTGTGATGCTAATTTCCATATTTTAGAAATGCATTTTATTCTTTAATGCCAACATTAAAACTGAAATTGTGATCATTAATTAAACACAATCAAAAAATTATATAAAGGTAGAAAAACAAAGGTTTTCAAATTAAAATGAAATTGCTTATGTCTAACATTTTTGGAAGTTTCTCCTGAATATTGACTAGAGAAAAAAAAGCTTAGCTTCCTCTGGAGAATGAATATTTGTACTTGCTGTATTTTCAGAAATTAGCAGAAATTATTGGTACAGAATGGCTAATTTAGCATTGGTGAATAATATATTTCAATTTTTTCCAAAACTGGATATGGAAACATAATTATTTTTTATAAGGTTACTGTCCTTAAGAGGGAAGCTCTTTTCTTTAATTGCTTTATTTTTATGTGGTCAACCTCAAGTCAGGACACAAGAATAGGACTGTAGCAAATATTATAATTATTACGGCTAGTAGTATTATCTAGTCAAAAATCTGCCAGAAGCTGTTGTGCTAGGTGATGCATGAGCACAGAACTGAAGTATAGATATTTTAAAAGAGTTCTTACTAAAAGAAGTAATGAAAACAGGCAATTTTCCCAGAGTTTCACTTGGGAACAGTAATATCATTTCTAATATATTGTCTGATTATTTCCATAAAGGCTGAGACAATTGGATCACAGTCCTTTATTATATATTAATAGCAGAACCATTCTCTTTCTTAGAAATAATAATAATAAATTAGCCATACAAACACTCTTAGATAACATCTTTCTGTTATATTGGAGAGCCTATGAAAAGATTTTTCTACTCATTACAGACTCAAACGTGAAAAAATTAAATAAGGGATTTTCTTAAGAAAATCTTCAGCAAAAGGGCTGGATTTAGTTCTTATTCTGAATGCAGGTCTAACTTCTATAGGCCAGGCAGAATTAATTCTCTGCTACATTGCTAGTCAGAAAAGGCACTTCCAAGTAGTACTGCAGAAAGAAAGAATTATGACTCAAAAATGACACTCCTATACTGTTCCTTATTAGCTTTATTTTTGTTTAGTTTAAAGGAGAACAAAGAATTCAAGAGAAATCCTGAAATACAATATTTCAGCAGGTTTTAATCTAATGTCTTTTTTTTAAAAAAACAGAATTTTTTTACAAGTGGCAAAAGGCAAAACAGATCACTGACAGTAGTCAGAGGGACAGAGTCCTAGGACCCTGACTTTAGCTGAAATGGCACTGTGTACAAAAGGATATAGTGGACTGTGGAACAAATGATGCCTTGAAAAAAGACAGAACTAACAGGTGAAATGTCTTCAGTACACAAAACCTTGATTCAGAATAAATGTAAATCAATCTAAACAGTCAACTTATCTTCCATCCCCAGAAAAAGGAAAACCTTAATCTATCTATCTTACTGTAGAGAACCTTACACTGTCTTTAAATTTGTCTTAACCATATGTTCTGAGATTAAAATTTCATCGATGAGTTTCTGCCATAGAAATATTTCTATTCACAGAGTTGATTAACGCCAACATCTTTTCATGTGAATTTGTCTCCAGTAATGGCAGTCAAATAAAGCCCTTAATAATTTCCTGGAGACAGGCAAATCCTAAAGTACACGGTAACAGTTTTCTTGTGTACAAGAAATAGTACAGATTTCTACAACAGACTGATGGGTCATTTTTTACACCAGTTTGGTTTGACACTGATTTTCTGAGCAGTGAGTTTCCATATGACAATGGACATTTGCATCAGAATAGACATATATGTTCTGCTTTGCTTTACCATTTTCTTTCCTTCTGGTAACTGATTTGCAATACATCAGGAAGCAGAAATCCTTCTAACATGCACATAGTTCATCCATAGACATTATTCATCCAGTCATTCTGAGATCTCAAAATGAAACTATTCTAAGTAACGTCCTTCTTGAAACAGCTGTGCAAACTTGCCATGTTGCTCTTTATTCTTTATTCTATTCCTGAAGCTCGTGGAGATGGCTTTAGCTGTGGCTTTGGTAGCTGCTGCTGAAGCTGCTTGGCAGTGCAGCAACTTGGTTACAAAACTGCAGATGTCTGGTGTCAGTATATTCTATACATCTATGCAAGATTCTATAATTTCCAGATATTTAGGTCATCAGTGCAAAACATCATGTTATCCAGAATCTCAGAATAACAATTTTTATATAGCCTTAACTATTCATCATAGAATTTCTCAGGGAAGAACTGCGGATTAATTTTCAAAGATAATCAAAATCTCCACACAGAGGGGAAAAAAAAAAAAAAAGAAACTTCTAAAAGTATGTTAACAGCAAAAGGAGGACTAAAGAAAACATGGGTCCGTTATTTGATGAAATTGATCACCTCACAAATTGGAAGGAAGATACAGCAGAGACATTTAATGCCTTCATTGCCTTTAAAACCTATGATGGGCTCAGGGACAAACAGAGCCCTGGAGTGGAGGACGGTGACTGAGAGAGTGATACACTCCCCATGGCTTTGAACTTGTATGGTATTTGCAGCAACTTAACACCCTTAAGTCCACTGAGCCTGATGAGATTCCTTCAGGGGAACTGAGAATATTGCCCAATGTTATTGAGAAAGGTGTCTCAGTTATTTATCAGTGGTATTGGGATTCTAGAGAGGTCCCAGCTGACTGAAAGCCAGCAAATATTATTCCAGTTTTTAAGATGGACAAGAAGGAAGACCCTGATAATTATAATTCAGTGCCTGGAAATATTATGGAGAAGATTATTCTGGGACTTATTGAAAAACACTTGAAAGACAATGCAGTTATTGGTCAACACTAACATGGGTTCATGAAGGAAAAGTTATGCCTTAATAACTTAAAAACCTTTTTTGACAAGGTTACCCATCTTGTGGATGAAGGGAAGGTAGTGGATGCGCAGCAGGAGTTGAGAGATCTTAGCAAAGCTTTTAATACTGTCTCTCAGACTATCCTGGACAAATTATCCAGCATACAGACAGACATGTAAACGATATGAGGGGTGAACATGTCTGAAGGGTTGGTCTCAAAGTGTTGTAGCAAATGGTGTGACAACAGGTTGTTGATCAATCGCTAGTGATGTTCCCCAGGGCTTGGTTTTAGGGCCAGGTCTCTTCAATATTTTTATAAATTACCTGGGCACAGGAGTTGAGTGCACATGAAGTAAGTTTGATGATGATAGTAATTTAGGAAGGAACTGTTGATTTCCTTGAGGGTAGAGAGGCCTTACAGGGAGGGTCTTGATAGGTTAGAGTGCTGAGTTATAACTAACTGTATGAAATTCCTCAAGGAGAAATGCTGGATTTTGTCCCTGGGTCAGTGCAATCCTGGATGTCCCCTAGACTGGGAGACAAGAGACTCAAGTACAGCCCTGCAGAAAGTAAACTGAGGGTTCTGGTAGATGGTAAGCTCCATATGAGTCAAGAGTGTGCCCTGGCAGCATCAGCCTGGCAGGCAGCCATATCTCAGCATGCATTAAACCCAGTGTAGCTGAATGGTGAAGAGAAGTGATTGTCATTCTATACTCAGCTTTGTTGCAGCCTCACCTTGAGCACTGTGTGTAGTTTGTGGTTCCACTATGTAAGCAGAACGGGTTAGAATAGAAATATTAGAATGTATCCAAAAACAGGGCAGAAAATATGATGAAAGTACTAGAGGGTGATTTATGTAGGTGTCTGGGAATATAATGTTTGTTCAGCTTAGATGGGAGGAAACTGAGGGGACATGTTGCTGTCTACAACTTCTACACAAGGAGAAGCCAAGAGGAAGGTGTTGATCACTTCACTCTGGTGTTCACTGAGAGGATGTCAGGGAATGACTTAAGACTGTCAGGGACCACCACTGAGAGTGTGGTCAAGCATTGGAACAAGCTTCCCAGGGAGGTGGTCACGGCCCCAAGCCTGTAGAAGTTCAGGAAGGATTTGAACAATGCTCTGAGACAGATGGTTTAGCTTTTAGGCTGCCCTGTGTGAAGTCAAGAATTAATGATTCACCTGGGTACCTTCCAAGTCAGGATAGTTTTCTTATTCTATGAAAAAAAAATAAATTTGAACTTCTTGTTTTGTAAAAGCACTAAAGTTTGGATTCTTCTGCACGCATTCAGTCCGCAGAAACCTCCTCTAGGCCCCCTAAGTTTTGTTTACAGTCAGTATATATACTTCTAGGAAAGATTCACTTCAGATTGATAAAAGTGTTTCAGATTAGATTAAAAAAAACATTTCTCTAGAGCTGCTGGTTTGTCTTCATCCGTATATAAAGGAATATACAAGATTTCCAGAAAAAGTTTAGAATTAAACATCAGACTTTAAAAAATCTGTTTTAGATTATGTGATGCTGTCTTGTCTCTATTATCCTATGAATAATTCAAACTACCCTATGAGTGATCCAATGAAATTCATAATTGATCTGTTGACATCTGCTCAGGAGTCTGATGACGAGTATGATAAACACAAGGAATTTGTATCATGAGGAAACATATGGATTTTACAAATGTGTTAGGTACTACCAGGTGGTTTCAAATTAGAGGCACATATTTTACAGCCACGCTAAAACCAGATATTATTGATGAAATTTTTTTTCTTTATTTTACTTCAGTTGCGTCTATATATTTTAAAAAAAAGTCAAAATAAAAACCACCAAACTGAACAGGCCCTCATTATTTTTTACTTGTGAATGCTTGCTTTTGTTAACTTGGATTAATATCACTTTTATGTCATTTCTGACCCAGATCCATCTGCCAATTGTCTGACGTTCATACATTGTACAGATAGTACATTTAAGTTTTCTACTGGTATGTTGAAAATTACTCCTTCCTTCTCTCTAAAGGAACACATAAATGTTAAATATGCACATAGTCAAGTTTTCAAGTTTTGGAAACCAACAAAATTCTTTTTTCATACAAGAGACCTGTCACAAAGAAGACTTTAAGTTCTACAGGTGTCATTATCAAAAATATGTCTGAAACATTATTTTCTCATGAGACATGGCATCTGAATTTTGATGAGCTGCAACACATCCTATACCCAGTTTGAAAACTACTTTCTTTTTCTAGAAAGAATCACAATAGCCATCAGCAATAATACTTTTGTTTTTTCTTGAGAATGTGCTTAAAAAGTGACACATATGCAGTGTGAGTTGTTTTGACGATACTCAAAGGATTGTTTTGCTTGGTGACTTTTTCAGAATTCTACAAGGCTCATGAAAGACTGTCTCAGTCCTGAAAATATTATCTCCTCTGTCTCAGTAGGAAATTAAGGTCTTTCTGTATATTGAAAGCTGGAAGATGGTGATGCATCTATGTCCAAAGTCACTGAAATGCAAAATGTTGTATCGTTCACTCTGCACTGTGAGTTTTTCAGTCAAATGGTTTCAGTCCTGAACTGAACATTCTTTGAAGATTGGAAATTGACCCTCAAGTTCCACTGGTTTATTAAAAAATTAGTATCAGAATTACATATAACACCAAAATCCCACAAAATTTATAATATGCATACATTTTCTAAGTTAGTTAAGTTAGGAAATAAAGAGTTAGTTAAGACTAGGAAATAAAAATGTCTTTTCAATTTGGGCATAGGACTTCTGATATTAACTACACCTTTTTTTCCCTATAATCAAAAATTAACAGAACATTTCACATGCTTTTTCAAGTTGTTCATCTAAATGTAGACTTTTTAAAATTCTTGCTTATATTTAATCATACCCATAATTACCTTCTCAAATGAGGTCACATCTAATCTGAAATAAAAAAATGAAACATTAAAAAAGAAAATTCAAAGTCCTTCCTGGAAAAAAAAAATGGATAAAACCAGGTATCTAGTAAATAACCTTGTAAAAAAAATCCTATTAATTTATATCTTCTATTGTCAAATATGAATTACCAACTGTATTTTTTACTATTCTTTGCACTGAAACTGTCCACGTCATGAGTTATTTTCAACGTTAATTTTTGTATTTCTTACATGAATGTTGGAAATACTCAGTAAAAAGACTCCAGAGTTCCAGATTTTTGCTTGCCTTAAGGGCACAACTGTTCCCTTTCTCGTTACTGTTTATACCTGTTATTTTAGCTCTGGATATAATTTAACTACCATAATGCTGAAATGAGAACAGCTTCCATCATTTTTTAGAGGTAACAGATGCAGTCCCTACATAAAATGGCATCTATTGCTTCTGTTTAGTTTGTGTTTCATAATCAAGCTCTATCTCTGTGGTGTTTACAGGCTGACACATTGCTGCAGCCCCATTGTCTAGGCAGGTTGCATGTCATTGCTCAGTGACAGTTCCATTCCACCTAAAATACTACAGGAAACAGATATCAACTATTAAATTCCATTTTATGCTCACAAGAATCTTTTTTTAAGCCACTCTTTTTACAGCAATATTAAAGGTTCTACAAATGTTTATATAAAATCTTTTAACCCTTTTTTGTACTTCACGGCTTAATGAGCCATAATCATTAAATAAGAAGCAAGTTCAAGCAATCAGAAGTATTTAGCACTCAATTGCTAAAATTTTCATCATTCTTATTTTCTCTGGGGAATTAATTCTATCTGAAATTCAGAACAAGTCAGAAGTCTGTCCATTTCCCTTTACATGTCTCATGACCTAGAGGGTTATCCAGTCTTCAGGTGTATACAGGTATAGACGGCCAGTAGTATCAGGGAAGTGAATGTCATCCCATAGTAGGCACTGGTGAGGCTGTAACCTCACCAAAACTGTGTTGAGTTTTGGGCCCTTCATGACAAGAAAGACATTGAGCTGCTAGAATATGTCCAAAGCTGGTGAAGGGACTGGAGCACAACTCTTATGAGGAGCAGACAAGGGTGCTAGTGTTGTTTGACCTGGAGAAAAGCAGTACCAGGCAGACCTTGTTGCTCTGTACAACTACCTGAAAGGAGGAGCAAGGTAGGGATTGGTCATTACTCCCAAGTAACAAGTGATACGACAAGACGAAATGGCCTCATGTATTGCTGGGGAGGTTTCGATTGGATAATAAGGACAATATTTTCATAGAAAGGGTGGCCAAACATCGGAACAATCTGCCCAGGGAAGTGGTAGGATCGACTTCCATGGAAGTATTCAAAAAACATGTAGATGTGGTGCTTAAGAAAAGGTTTAGTGGTAGACCTAGCAGTGCTAGGTTAATGGTTGGACTCAATGGTCTTAGAGGTTTTCTTCAACATTAATTATTCTATGATTCTGTAATAGATCACAACTGTGGGTTCATTGGATTCTATAATACACAAAAACACAGAAGTATCTATCTTCTAAATTTCTGTATAACAGATTGCCACAAATACCACAAAAATCACCACTAACATATAAACTATCACAAAAATAATTGCTAGCAAGTATATCTATGATTAATAAAGATAATATATTTTAGGCTATTGCAAACTGTTAGTGGCCATCAGTGATGTAGCATCAACCAACATTAAGGCAGTACTAATAACTAGTAAACCAGCTAGTAAACCAATTAGTACTAGAAGCAAATGATCATATAATAACCACCAATAATATCAACAATGAGTAGGTATAGAATATTACAGGTCACTATAAACTTATCATTAGTGAAGAAACTCACAATAATATAGCAGCAGATTTTCCTATGGTAGATCATTTCTATACATACATAATACCAGTATCAAGTGAATCAAGGGGCCAAACCATCCCAGACATAAGAACAAACTGACTCCAGAGGGAAACTCATCCATTCCAGAGGTAAGAGGTCAATCTAAATGACCTTAAAAGTGGACCCAGAGGGGGATGAGGAAAATAACATGCTTCGGTCTCACTTAAGAGAACCTGGAGTCAGCCTGGCATCCCTGGTGAGAATCCAGATCATGTAAAGATTTTGGAAAAAGTTCATGTGAATTCAACTTTTCAGGAAATAAAAAGTATTTGTAACATGGGAAGTTCTCATAGAAGGAAGTTTCATTTTGAATAAAAATTGAGTCCTTTTTATATTACAGAGACAGAAGAGAGCTTAGGATATCACCACTTTGAACAACCAATAGATGCTGTTAACTTCAAGTTTTCATCTGCAACAGTCAAGAGATGACAATATGTTCTGTTCTTGACCAATTTTGTTTTCCCATACTGTTTCAATTTTTTTCAGATGATAAATTTCTATTAGAGTTTTGTGTATTTTTTACTCTCATCAATATTATCTCAGGATGTGTCCTGTTTCTTGGTACCTAGTTGCACTTCAAAGATGACAGGTGCACTTTTCTGGTTCCCAGATCTAGTTCCTAGGCTCACAGTTCACAAGTAGACAGTCAATTTCTCTGTTTGTATATTTGGACTGGCATTTTCTTCTGTACAATAATTTTTCCCTTCTAACATTTATGGCTACTTACATCAGCATCTTCACCCATCAACACATATCCCCTAAATCTTTCAAGGGAGCTTTGTGCTAAAGCTGACCTTTTCACTATTGCATGAAATTAGAAGATTAATAGAAAGAACAAATTAAGTGGCATATAATTGATAATACTTTCTAGTCTAATGAAGACTATGGCTCCATAAAACTCTGATTGTTTTTGTAATCTTCCAGCTTGATACACATTTTAAATGGTGCACCAGGGAGCCATAACAGATTTTTTCTTAAATTGTACATGCTTCATATCATTAATAAATCATACTGCTATTTAGTCAACACATTTTAAATTAAAATTTTTATAAACACTTTCTTCTTTCAAAAGCTAGAAGCAAATATTCTCTAAACATTCAAGGAAGAACATTAATAATATAGATAAATGAACATCACTTTGAATTGCTTTTCAACAGTTTTGTGAATAGCATCTGAATCTATTATCGATTTAAAAAACTAAAAAGGATTGATATTTCCTCAATATCTGTCCAAAATATGAATATGGGTAGATAAACAACTCAAAAGTGGAATATTACAGCAAATGTGTATAATGTTTTACATTGGAATGCTTTCAGATTTTTAGGTAAATATGTTAAAATCTGAATTTGTTTATGGTGGGTAATTTATTTAACAGTTAAAAAAATGTATTCTAAGTTCATTTGATCAACAGTTTATTAAAATTTAAAACAAAGTCAAAGAGTTTTCTTTATCCATAGCATTCAGCAGTTCTAAAATAAACATCTAGTGTTCTGTTATTCAGTAAATATGTCATCTCATCATGGAAAACTGTCAGGTTCATCGAGTGGTGTATGCCCTTGGCAAATTCGTGCTAGTTCTTCCAAAAATTTGTTATTTTCTTCCTGTGCCGAGGCACGGAAGAAAAAATCCTCAAAAATGTTCCTAAGACTGATGGTATGCTGACCGGCCTGCACTTCCTTCAGTGCTCCTTCTTGCTTTTTCTGAAGATGAGGGTAATATTTGCCTGACTATTCCCCTTGCTTGACTATTTCTCAGAAAATCTTTCTCCATTTACTGAAGGTACTTAAACAATTTATGAAATGATGTAAAATGCATGTGACCTAAAATCAGTACTGATGTCATTAAGGCCTTGTTTACACAGATATTTAAAGTTATTTCAATCTGTTCTATACCTTTGTATTTAGAGAAACCTACCATGTTGATTAAAATTATTAGAATATGAAAACGAAAATTACTGTGCTTGATCACAAATAATTTTGCATTTTGATATCTTGGATTTATCTCATATCAAATAACTGTGTTGACAGTGTTAGCTGTTAATTTTATTTAAGAACACACACTTGATGAGAAAAGCAAGATATATTTAAACATATTCAACAAGAAAACAAACAAACAAACCCAGCGGGGTTAAAATTTTAAAGATCATGGACAGACTGTAATAAAGTGTAAGGTTATCACATAGAAGGACAGGAAGAAGACAAGCACTTTAATTTATTTTTGTTACCATAACACTGTTGACTGCACTGCTACCAGCTTTCCTTTCTGTGCTAAAAAATTGAGCAGCATAGTAATTCAGTGTGAGAAAATCTCAGTAAAGAGAATTCTCCATCTTTAATCAATTTTCACTCACTCTTCTAGCCGCCATTAGTATACATTGCGCCTCTGAGACTCAGAATGAGAAAAATCCACTGGGAAATTTTGCCAGTGAATTGGCTGCCAAGCTGAGTTAAAGACCCTATTTTGCCATCAATGTCTGTATCAGAAGGTCATGAAGTACGCTACGTCTCATCACATTATGAAATACAGACCCAAATTGATGCCTTTATTACCACATATAGAAGAAAAAAACCCAACAAATTCCACAACAGATGGTCCTCTAATAGCCAACCAAAGGAAAAACCCAGAGACATGCTTCTGTTTTTCACAATACATTTTTGGTTTAGAATGTTTTCTATTTTACATCTGTTCATGCACGGGCATACAACTAAAATTTGCTCTTGCAACACAAATACTACAGTAGAGCATCTACTCACAAAGTAATTATTGGAGTGATTATTTACATGCCACAAATCCTTGTTAAATAAGTGGCTTAGATGACAAATGTTTTTTTTTAACACCGGATCAAAAGTCCACTAAGGTGGTCACTTAAAGATTATTTTAAGACCATATTATTTTATTAATTTTGCTGTGTTAAAATAGCAAGAATGTACTGAGTGAAAATTTTGTCCATATTCAAACTAATTCCTGTCTTTTCTAGCAATTCTGTTATTTTTGGGTACATTGTTGCAAAGATATGTATGCATTGTAGACTATCATTTTTGGGTGCATTGTTGCAAAGATATGTATGCATTGTAGACTATCATCCATCATACATACATGTTTAATACTATAAAAGTCTGCAATAAGCTTATATACTACTTATTCTTATCTATTTGGGGACTTTAAAACTATCTTGGTGTTATTTCCTACAGAACTTTGAACTTGGTTTAAGAAGCCAAGAAATTAAAATAGAAATACATCTTATTTAGCTATCACATAATAATGGAATTGAACAGGGGTAAAAAAAATTGAAATAAATACTGTATGCATTCACAAAATTGCAGCACACAAGTATTAGAGTCAAGCATTTGTCAAACCACAATTGAAAAGCTTGAAACAGTTGTTATCGCCCTGCATAAAATGTTCAAAATCTTGGTTTCAATTTCCAAACTTTTGCCAAAGGTTACAGGCATAGAGCAGGTAATGAACCATTCCTACTGAATTAATAGCTAAAGAAGCCTGCCACATTTCTGACACCAGTTCAGAGTTCGTTAGCTTACACATTTTTGTTAAATGTCAGGAATTCATGGGATGCCAGACTGGATTTTTGAGCCTCGCTACCTCTGAAAGAGATTATACCAGATGAGTGTAAGCATTAAATTCAATACCATCAATAAATGAACCAATTACCCATGTTATGTCCTAGGCTTCAATTTTTCATAGAATCTCTCCAGCTTTCCAGGTGTCAGGTCTCAGAAGGTCATTGAGTATATGCTGCAAATGTAACAGATCCATTTTTTCACCTGAGGAATCACATTAACAATAGTGTACTGAATATATATATGGTGAATATATAATAAATTTATGAATATAAAATGTTGCACTATAGATCTGCCTTATCCACTTCCTAGTCAAGGAAGTACAGCCACTCAGAAGGTAAGAGAGACTGGGAAAGATGAACCTCTTTCCTTCCTTACTTCTGGATTCCCCTAAACTCATTAAACCTAACTGCTGGTCTGGGAGCAGAATATTCATCAAATTACTCCAAGTAGTGCTATATTTTGCTTCCTCTGTCAATCTGGATTAAATTTCTGGTCACTGGAGTTCATCTTTCTCATTTAATTGATTAAAAAATGCTGGTGAATTTGTGGGAAAAATATTGGTGCAAGTTGTGGATTGGGGAAGAATTGTCTACAAAATTTCCTCTTCAGTATTTGATTCTATTTTTGAAGACCATATGTGTAAACTAATTTGTCTTCACTTTGTGGCCCAGTCTTCATTGTGTTTTATGTTGTCTTTGCTTTTTTATAGAAATGGAAATACCATGATGTCCTTTGACACAAAAGGTTGTTTGTTCTGACATTTATAAAACTCTAATTGTATTTTCCTCCCTAGTGACTACTGGTAAAACAGGCAAAGAGAAATTTCTGTTTGGTCCTAAATTGTTTTCTCAAAATGTATTTACAGGTCCCACAATAAAAGAAAAATATAAATGCTAGAGGTAATATTGCCAGCCTCCAGCATTTATGAAATAAAACCAGATCCATTGGTTCTGAAAATCAAAAATACAGCCTACAGGAATAATAAATGTGATATTTGCTTGTAAATAAGTAGAAAGGTAGAAACCTTTTAGTTCCAAGTGCATGCTCCTTATAAGAGAAAAAACACAAGACTCTAAGAAAAATATCAAATTTCTTGACAACTCAAAAAAAATTGTGAATCAACAGACAAATGCTACGTGTTATTACAGCTTTTTGTTAATTCTCATATTAATAATTTCACAGTCTCTAGGAATAATGCTCAGCTTTTCTACCTGGGAATGATGGAAGAATCCTGTTGTTTTCTTTTCCTCCTCCATTGCACTTTTGAAAAATAAAAGACCTCAACATGAACAATCGATGGTGAGTTCCACTAAAGCACATTGCATAGTTAAACATACGCATATGCATACATGTAGGTACAGACATGTCCAAGTATCACAAACAAAGACAATACAATGATGTTATGACAGAAATGAACTCTTGAGCTCCTATTATCCAGTTATTACTTAATATTTATTTTAAAAGACTATAAAAACACAGTCTAAAGATTAACAACTTAATTAAGACAGTGAATATTTTAAAGCATCTGTTTTCACAGATGTCTGATGTTTGATGCCATTTCAATTCTCCGGTCATTCAGAGCAGTAATCATCCAGCTTTAGAAAAAGATATTCTACATCTGTATATCACAGTTCATTGAAAGTTTTCTCAAGTCAACTCAGTTTGGCTCTTTAAGTCCTATGGTGACTGGTACACCTTGAAGGACTGAACTATACTATCAATATGTTGTGGAAGGTCTAATAAACTTTCGTCCATGTTTGAAAATACTGTTATTTGAATATTGTCATTCAAGTAAAAATCACAGAAAGGGATCTGTTAGATAATCAGTACCAGTCTGAAGTGGCGTACATAATCATTTGCCTTAAGTTCTGAAATGTAAAACAAATACATATCAGAAAAAATCATATTTAATACACTACACAGACCTTATAATAAGTGCAAAAAAAATTTCAGGGTCATGAGGAAAAAGATCTAGACTTAAAATTATCTTCAGCTGAAGTTTTATATTTTAAATTTTACTCTTAAATGAATATTGTGGAATCTTTGGGTGGTAGCACCCTTCATAACTGGAAACCAGAGACTATTATCTAACTACTATAATTGATAAGAAGTAGCCTCACAACAAAAGATGGTTAAAATGAAAGAGGTTGGTGGTAATGAAATATTGTCTGAAACTACTGTTAAGGATATTCAATAAACATAAGCAGACATTCTCCTGAATAATAAACAGGAAATAAATAAAAAAGTCAACAGTAGGACCTCGGGTTTTAATAAAGGTATTTTGAATTCTTATGGTTATTGTTGACACCTAATCCTGTTTTTATTCTTTTACTTCCAGATTTTTATTCAAGTGTCTTTGAAGAGGAAAACATTAGTTTCCTTTAAAAAAAAAATTAAAAATGCAAAACATATAGTAAGAGATTTCACATTCCTTAGGTACCCATCTTCTTAAGAGTTAAGATTTATGCATAGTTGTTTGTGTCTCTTCTATCAGCCAGATAAATTCATGTGTCAATTCCTCACTTCTCTTAGATTTCTAAAGTTCTAAACCACTTCACATGAAAGGAACCTGTACACATTTCGCTAAAAGTAATTATTATAAGAATAAATATGTTCTAGATTATTACCCTGACTCACAAGCATGTGACTTCAATTTTATACTAGATATAAATCCTGAATAGGGAATAAGCTAAAAAAAGAAAATTATCTAAAATTAATTCAGTCACAATATGTTTTCCTTCATACAACCAAGAAAGAATATTTTTGGTGTTAGGAAGCAATATATACTGGCCTTGGGCAGAATCCCAACAGCAAAAAGCTCTTACTTTTGTGTAACAATAACATATTTTGTGTGAAGGTATCCAACTTCAACACTAGAGGATATGACATTATAAAACATTTTGGTTAGGGTTAGGGTTCTGAGAGACACAGAGACAGCATTTCCAGACATGAGGGCTGGAATAACATGATCCCAGGGGATCATGGTAGGACACAGTATTGCTGTCTCCAAACCTTTATAAACTGGAATAGAATTAGTGATGCGTACCTTGGACACAGCACCAAGATTTCTTTATGGTTAGTGTTCAGAGAGTGAGAAGTCCCACAGTCCCTGGGTTACTGGGGCTGGAAAATGGTGCTATTTCAGGACACCAGCATTGCTGCCTCTACACCTTTCTAATGGCAGCCATGCATGGAGATTGGAAACTCAGCTGCAGTACCCAAATCTCATTAGGGTTAGGATTAGGGTTAGGGTTCAGAGAGCCACAGAGACTATGGCTCCAGGGACATTGGTTCTTGAAAAGTATGCCAAGAGGATTATGACAGGGCACCAATTTAGCTGCCTCAACATGATTCCAATCTGGCCACCCTTGGTGATGAGAACCTCAGGTGCAGCACCAAAATGCTGTTCTGCTTTACATCGGGTTCAGAGAGCCAGAAAGCCTACAGTCACGGGACACTGGGGCTGGCAAAAGCATGCCAAGGGGATCATGGCAGGACACGAACAATTCATTCACATTTTTGCCATTTGGGACACCCATTGACATCAGGATATCAGCTGCAGCATCATCATTCCATTAGGGTTAGAGTTAGGGTTCGGAGGGCCACATAAACTACACCTCTAGGGACAGTGGGACTGGAATAGGCATGCCAAGCAGATAATATTTATGTTTCAAATTTATTAGGGTTTTTTTGCATGAACTATCTTGCCTTGTTGTGAAAATATTTCCTACTAAAGGATTTTTGTTCACAGCAGCTAAATATCTGATATTTTTGCTATTAAGGATCTTTAAGATTGATCTGTTACCCACTGAGACAAAGACCTCTGGTGATGATGCAGCTGAAATTCATGAAGCAGTAAAGAATCTGTGTGACCTCTCAGAGCTGTGATCCACACTCACCACAGTAACCATGCAGAACAGATATTTTCCTTTACTAGAGCTAGAAAGGGTTTCACTTTTTAAATCTAGAGATGACATAGCTTCTTTCCTTTGCAGAAAGACACTTTGATAATGATTGTCTTGCTGCAATATTTAATGTTAAATAGGACTCAACTTTTTAACACTTTCTTTTCTTTCAATGCAGGATAGCATTGGCAATATCTTTAGCAAGATTTTTTAAGTTTATTTCCAATAGAAAATTAATAGCAGGGAAAGCAAAGAACATTAGATAACATAATTGGAAAGAAAAATCCATAAGTTATTACTATGTTTTTCAGCAATCCATGAATCATTCTTTTTCTTATCTGTGATTCAAGAGAGACATCAATTATCACAGAGATATGTGTGTGTAACAGAAGAATCAGTTTATTTCACATATATTTTGAAATGACACCCCAGCTTCTAATCTTCATTAATCTATTAACCTTTGGTCTCAACATTCTCTAACCCTTTATCTTCCCCTTCTTGTACGTACTTCTGCAAAGCCAGGAAAGGATAATCCTAAAAATCTATGGGTTATGTGATTACAGGGTTTACAAATATAACAATTTTTTTACGTTTGACCACAAAATACTGCACCTCCATGATACACTTTCACACCTCTTAACTAAGTATCATCATTTGAAGATTACAATGGGAAACGAAGGGTTATTTTTTCAAAGACAAATACATGAGAACACAATGTGACTCAGGTATATGGCATATCCAGTAGGCCATACTGTTGTTGAACAGCAGGAATTCAAATACACATTGCCCATGAAGTGTATTCAATCCATTTTAAATATTCTTTGCATGTATTGTAATCTGTAAATAAACTCTAAATAAGCCAATCTTTATTTGAGTATTGAATTTGGTCCTAGGTCAATAGCAAAATCAATAATAAAATCAATATGCCAGGCTACTGATTGCCAGTAAGAAACAATAAATTAAAAAAACCACAATTCTTTGGTTTTGAAACTACAGATGTTCACCTTTCCTTATCACAAAAGGAATCTAATGACTCTTTCTTTCTTATTTAAATAAACGAATAATACATTTAAATAAGTGGTTTGAAAGTAATTTAAGAGTTTTCAGCAAGACACCTTTTTGCCCATTTCAGTACACATGGAAACAAAACATATGAAGATTATCTTGTCTCTTTTTATCCATCCTTATGTCTTACATTATATTTTATTTTTTTAAAAAAATAGTAATTTATTAGTATAGCATCTTTCAAGATGGAAGAGTAATATATACAGCACAAGATTAGTGTGGCCTATGAATGTTTAACTAGTTTGAATAAATTAACTTGAAATATGTATGTCAGAAAACTTTAAAATGAAGCCTCAAGTTTTGGAAAGAGTATCAATTTAAATAAGAACAAAAACCAGGAGCTAATTCTTGAACTATTCAAATCTTATTAATAAAATGTGGATGTCCTAAGTTGACATTAATGAATATTTGTTGTAGGTATATAATTTAAACTTGCTTCTCTGGTTCTCCTGAAAATCTGTATCTTGTAAAATATCAGTTGTATGAGATTTGGATTTTACAATGTTAAAAAAGGCTTTAAAGAGCTACAACAAAGACATTTTATCAACAACTCTAAGCCATTTACTTCTGAATATAGTACTATGTACTAGCAAAGACATTTTCAGGTTAAAAATATTTTAAAAATAAAGCAAACAGAAAGAAAGTTTATTTATATATTGTCCCTATAAAGGCCTCATGGACACAGTCATTAGTAAAGTAGGAAATTGCCCATCCATTCCATGCGCCATTCTTCTTTTACCTAACTTTGGAATTTTTATTGCTACCCATTAATTCTGAGTACCCTCCAAGTAAGAACAATCATTACTGTAAAATCTGTAGCAGGCTTTGTACTCATCCATCTCCCACAGCATAGTCTATTTCTGTCTCACAGACCACAAGACAGAGCCTTAACTCAAGTTCAGGTGAGTGATAGGGTATATTTGGTAACATTAACAAGGAAGAAAGTCCATTCTATAGTGAGAAGTTTCACATGATTGATTACATGTTATTTTAAATTTGCATTACATATTAGGAAAGATCGATAGTAAAGAAACAGCATGACAGAATAAAATTAGTGAGATAATACAAAATGTCCCTTGGCGTCTTCACCAATGCACAAAAAACTGTCTTCCATTTTATTCTGAAAATGTGTTAAGGAAGCAAGTAATCTCATATACTTCTCTGCTTAATCAGACAACAATTGATCATACTCAGTCTCTGGAAAAGGTAGAAGAGAGACAAACCTGAAATTAAGCACAGAATCTCAAAATAATGAGTCTAAACTTGAGATTTTAAGTTCATCTATTATCTGTGTTCAGGAAAACTTACCTGTAGGATTTTCCAGGAGCCACTGTGGCAGTCATACCCACACCACATGTACTGGAGCTGCAGGGTTCCTGGAGCATCCTTCACAAATTTACAGGGAAGTGTCAGCCATGCTGAACCCAGACGTTAACTCTGGTTTGGTAACTTTAGTCTATACTAAAGTTTCTTCATTTGTATTTTTCATTAACTATGTGGGATCTGTTGGATATGATATGCAGGAAAATATCACAGTCAAGAAGACAGAAGGGGTACTAATTAAGAAGCTTGAGATATTGAAAAATGCAGTTTACTAGTCAAAACTGCACAGTTTATGCATGGGAACATTTTGTAGTTTCACATTAAATTAATGAATCAGTCTAAGAACACTGACAAATGATCGGCCAAGCACTGCAGATTCTCTTGGTGTACTCACTTCTGTATGCACAGAGGAGCCCTGAGTGCTAGTGTGAGAAAACTTCTCCGGCACTTGAGTTGCTTACTTATGCCATTTAAACAAATGCTTGTATCCTCCTTGTTTTACTAGTTTTCACACTTTTATTGAGAGTCACAGAGCTTTTCTTGCTGTCTAAATATACAGCTCCTTTAACTTTAGAGCAGACTGTCAGAAACAGACCCCTTCAAGGGAGTTGTTGTGTGTTCTTGGAATTTGGGCTGTGCCTTTCCATACCCCTAATGCTAAAGATTACACATTATCAGATCCAGGGTGTTTCTTCCATCTCAGTGGAATGGATGGGATGCTGCTGTTCTTGTTGGCAGGTCTGGGCAATGGCAAGACTGAACATGGATTCCAGAGATACAGCTGTAAATGTGCATGCATGCACACACACGCACACTCCCAACCAGCTTGTCTGGCCACAAAAACCAACACAGACAGAAAACGTTGTCATGGCACCCACATAATTACCTCCACCTCTCACATTCATGAACACAGCTAACCAGTGCTGTCATTTTTTCTGCTAGTCAAGTTTGAAGTTTACCAATGTAAACACATATAGATACAGAGGATTGAAATTCCCTAATGGAAAAATGCACTCCAGACTCTACATGCTGCAGGCATCCCTGAGTACTCTCTGTGAACTCTGTCCCCTTTTCCAGGTGCTAGCCTCTAGGTACATACACACAGAGTGAAACTGTACAGAAAATAGTGAAGAACATAATTTAATAACCAGATAGGACAGACTGCAGTGATCAGGTACAGAGCTGAGTCAGAGAAGTGTGCTGCTCAGCAGCTTGTTTGAGTACAATTATCCCTTTCTATTCCCCTCTCCTCTCTATTTTCTATACTTGTAGTTCTGTGAACCACTTTGATCCCTCCTTTTCTTCAACCCTTTCTCCTCTGAAGAAACCCATCATTAATTACTTTTTTCCAATTTGTCCCAGTTTAGCTAAATTCATAACCAAATTTGGTATTTCTGATAGCCTTCCCATACCTAATCCTTACAGGAAGCCTTCATTTATGTTGTAACAGGCAGGATTCCAGCCAGTTTCAACATTGTATGCTATAGCTAAAAGAGAAAATAAAAGTACTTGTTGGACTTTGAACATATTCTTGCCAGCTTCACTACTGCATCTTTGAACCCCTGAATTTCATTCAGCTTTCATCCAGTTTTCCTTTGACCTTTCTGGAAAAAACATGTTTCCTTCTACCTTGTCAAACTTCACTCTATTAATGTAACTTTTAGCAGGAAAATGTACAGTAATAGCAAAAGTATACTTGTCAAGTTTTTGCCAGGTAGTCCAGAAACCTCATTATTTTGGGGTCACGGGGCTGTATTCTCAATATTCTCATCTGGCAGACACACAGCTACAAATTCTGACTCATTTCCAAAGCCCTTAGTCAGAATAGTGCTCACATTTTGCTCTGCTTTTTGCAACTAATTTTAAAAGTGGATTAGAGCACCAGAGTTGTTGACAGGTGTTAGCATAAATATAATATACATGCTGTCACAAGCTGCAGAAGCAATGGTTCTTAATGAAATACCTTAGCCGTCAGTTTTGAAGGCAAAAAACAAACCTAGGCTTGTCCAAGGGAAAATTCACCTGCCTGCAGAAAAAACTTTGTACTGAAAAAATGTCGGCAATAGAAAATGATCTCAGAAATAGAGGTTAACATTTATGTCAGGGCCTGAAGTTCAGTAAATGGATTTCAATAACTTTTACCAGCTTTGACTGAGTTCCTACACACCCTGTCTAGCCATGGACCCAGGATAAACAATTTGATCCAGACTTGGTGAGACTATTTCACGTGTGCCTGTCTCTGTGTACCCTAGAAAGACCCTTCATGTTCACACTGAAGTTAGCTTATCTCCAGTCATGGACATGTGGATTGGTCTCTTGGATTGACTTAGACCACCATTTGACAGCCTCATGCTCCTTCTGGGAACCAGTCCCAGCCTTCTCTCAATGCTTGCCCAATGTCCCAGGGACTGTTGGTAGAGTTCCCTGACAGCTTTGGTGCTTACAGCCACATTCAGGCCCTGCCAGACAGCACCCATCAGGGGTTACAGCCAAACCTGGGAGCTTCACTGTGCTTGGCCCCATGGGAGCCAGCAACCCTGGCTGTGCTCTGCCACTCAATTCAGGTTTCTGACCCAAACTCCATGGGCACGGGCCCGCTGTAGTCCAAGGCTTTGCCCCCATAGCTTCCCCAAAGTGAAAAGCCTGGCCCTGAGTTTTGGATCTCCCCACAGAGACAAACTGCTGACCAGCCCCAGGCACCTGAGTGAGCCCTCTCTCATTGGTCCTCCCAGAATTCCGGGCTCCTTAGGGACAGTGTTCTCTCCCTCCAGGAACATCAGAAACAGTCTGGATGTCCTGCCCAGCTCCAAATGCGCTACATTGTCCCTGCCATGATCCTAATACTACTCCAAATCTCCAGTGTCATGCCCCTGTTTCAGCTTCAAGGCTCTGTTCTGTGTCCATATCACCTCCAGGTTCCCTGTCTCACTCCCAAGTGCCCTTTGTGATGTCCCTGCATGGCCTTGCTGTGTTCCTGACCTGGATCTAAGCTTCAGCCTAAGTCACATCCCTTTTCCAATTCCCTGCCTCACCTCTGCAGGTGAAATAGACCCCTGATGTCCCATAGCAATCAAAACACTGTACAACATGTACCTTCTGATCCTAGACCTCTGTGAGACAGGAGGACAACACTTGCTTGGGTGAGAGGAAAGGGGGGGTTTCTATCAGGGTCCTGAGAGCACTAAAAGAAGTCACTCCGAACCCCTGCTCAGCATCCATTCTGGCGTTCTCCCACTCCTGCCTGTGGCCCAGGACCCAATTTCAACTCAGGCATGGTCACTGAGTGCTGACCTCAGCAATGTTGTAGGTGTGCCTTTCTCCAACTCTGTGACAACAATTAGTTTCTACAAGTAATATCAACTTAGACCTTTTGCACTTCAAGTATGTGAGCTTTTTCCTAAATATAAGAAAGAAAATAAGATGCATCAGTAAAAACCAAAATGAAACAAAAACTACCAAGAAACAAATGCTCTCTGCCATAAACTCTCATATTATATTGTCTTGTTCAAAAAGCATGATAATACCTATTCTTTCATTATTTAATATATGATCTATTTATTAATGGACATGTCCATTTGTAGGCTGTTTAGAACTTTAAGTTAGAGGATATAGCAAGCATTTACTATAACTGCAGTGTGAAAACATGCAAAATTTTAACTGTTCTTAGCTGTAGGATGTTCATGCTCTAATGAGGTACTCACTTATCCTGCATAGATGACTTTTTCTGCCACTCTTATTCTTTTTCATAAAAAAATATAATTGACTATTCAGGCCTCCTGAAAGTATGTGAACCACCACAGACTTCAATCTGTTAATCCCACAGACTCAAATACAGATGGGGCTCTAGGAAATGAAAGACAGAAGAGCAATGTTATTTATATTGCAACCTTTTAGTTCAGTCTGACTGCAGTGTACACTCTGTGGTTAAAGGAAGAATAGTTCTAAAGCACAGCATAACTTGTTGAAGGTTATGATCATATACTTTATAAGAACCATATAAAAAAATAAAAGGGAAGATTGCTTCTGAGTTGAATTTGAAGTTCTTTGACTGTATTTAGGGATACCTGTGTACCATCTAAATCAGCTTGCGTAATATTAAAGTTATTGTAATATAAAAAAGGACACACATTGTTAGTGCACAAAAGAGATTTAATTAAAATCATTGTGATCTCTGCAATTCCTGTCCTAAACTCTATCTGGTTAAAGATCAGTCCTGAGAGAAATAAAATAATATTAGTATGATGTTAAAGTTAGTATGAAATTAATCATTCATATGTTTTCTCTGCAAAGAAGCTATTATTTGGAAACTGATAATTATTTAGAAGACCATTTTGATGAGTGCTGCTTATTTCAACGGCAAATTAAAGACATTAGGTACAGGTTCTGAGGAGGGCAGTGCTGAGAAAAGATGCACAAATGTATGGTAGGAGTTGACATGAAACAGGATGGAAGAAGTAAATAAAGTCAATTAGTAGCTCAATCATGTTGTCTAAGTTAAATAAATATATGATTGTACAGTTCATTTTTTAAAAAAAAGAAAAGTCTAGCGTCCTGGGATGGGCTTAGCTACCCTAACACTAGAGAGTTAAACCCACATGCAGCAGTGTGTTGCTATGCGCAGTGTCCTAAATCCATGTCAAGTGTTTCAGCTCTTTTCAGTGTCTTTCTTTAGTCCTGTTATAATTTTTTTCTTCAGAAACAGTAGAAACTTGCAGCAGATAAAACTTTATTATCTCTGGTTGACTGATATCCAGCAATTTCTTTAGTTTAGAAAAAAAACCTTACAGCATTTAAAATTCATATTGAGAACAAATAATTGAAATAGTAGAAAATAAGATTTAGAATGGTTCCTGACTTCAAATTCTTCTTCCAAGACAAGATGTACTACTCATTCCTTTTTTTTTTTTTTTTGAAGGACTCTGTTCAGTATGAAATGTACCAAACCCATAAAAAAACCCTCCTATAATATTCACCTTTTTTTCTAAAATATTCCTCATTGTTCTTCTCCATGCAAACCACTGATTTTTAAAACAGGTTAGTTGAAAGAACTGTTGCAGTCCTGAACTCTGCTTTGCTACATAAATCTTCGTAGAGACCCTGATGATGATCTAATGAAGTTGGTGGCAAAAAAGTAGCTGCTTATTCTATATCAATACTAGCTGCTACTAATCATTGTTCTGAAAAGTAATGTAATGCAAATTATAGAATTCAGGATTACTTCCATTTCTGTTGAATGAAGAAAGAGTTGATAAGTTTTCCTATTCTACACTTCATAGTTAGATAGTGGTTCATCTGTGCAACCAGAAGTGCAATTACTTATTTGCAAATTATTCTTCTCAACATTAGCAAAGAACAGATATCAGTTTTATATTATCTAAACATATCAGAGGTACTCTGTAAGACACAGATGTCAAGGAAGATTATGACACAAAGAAAAAAGATATTTGATGAATGAGATAAGCAGGACAGGAGGAGTTTGAATACTTTCAACGGTTAGCCTGAGACAAATCTAACCATCACTTTTTGATATTTCATGTTATAAGAATTAGCTATAAATTCTTTATGAAGCAAAGAAGTAAAAAGATTAAGACAGTAAAAGATCATAATAATTTTTAGACCAGCACAATGAGATAAAGAAATCTTTGAAGACAATATTTCCTAAATGAATCGACAACTTCACATACTTTATTGAAATAACCTGTTTGTATAATCTAACATCATGTATTTAACTGGAGCAACATAATTTTTTAGAGACAAAAGTGCAGGTTTTCATGAGTCACAGGGAAATAATTAAAAAATTATGGTCCATTGGTATATTATTGTCTCTGCTTTGAGAAGACAGTGAACTAGATGAGTCCAAATGCCTCTTTTCAAACTACCTGAAATTATTTTGGTTTCTTCTTTTGAAATCTAGGCCTATAGTGCAGGCACAATGAAGCAACACGGAATTTAAACAACATTTCTGTAGCAGTATAGGTGATTGTTTGCAATCATGTGGAAGCAGGATGAAGGGTATTTGTTCTTTTTTTCCCCTTTGAATTCTCTACACGATTAATATTTTTTATTATTTATAAAAATCTTTTAAGAACATAAATATTTACATCTTCCAATCAAAATTAAATATGACAAAAATGAAAGTGGAATGGAAGGTTTTACTGAAAAAAGCTATTTTTGCATCTACGTCAAGAAAATAACCTATAGACATTATTTACTGTTTCTTCTAAACTATATATCTTTTTCTCTCCAATGAGTTTCACAGGAGAGTTATAGTTATTGATCATTTAATTACTTCTCATATTAAAAGAATGTTTTCAATTTTCTTAAAGGCCTACTGAGATTGGTGAGTGGTCAGTGTCACCAATGGAGTGGGAGCTTCACACAAAGTTTATTAGAGAAGTGCTCCCAAGGAGTCATGTGGTGCAGAAATTCATATCTTTAACCAAATAAGAAAAGATCTTTAAAATTGGTTTCCACATGCAAGGCACAAGTACAAACCCACTATTTGTCTTTAAATGTTTTGCTATAAATAACTAATTAATTTACTTCGGTTTTCTTCTCTTCAAAGTTTTTGATGGTGAGGTGGATGTTAACAACTTAGATTAGTTAATACCTCCTTTACTGTTTATGTATTTTGTTGAATTGTCTTTTATTTTGAATCAATTTCTGTCCAGTGTCATTGGTGAGATAATTACCTCCTTACAGAGGTAAATATTTAACTATTTATGGGTTAAGCTTTGAGTCAAGTTACTATATCAAGGGAAATATGAACTTTGTCATAATGGGCTGTAAGATACTGGCTTGCATTTACACATTTGTCATGAAGTAAAGACAAGATCTATTTTATCAAAAGTTGAAATACCTCTTAATTAGTAGATGCAATAGACATGTCTTTAAGTACTAGCTCAATTACAAAACCAGACCAAGTCAATATTTGTTTCAATATATTGGCATGATATGTTAAGGAACACTGATGGATTACTTTTCATTTCATTATTTCATTTCATTTCATTTCATTTATTTCATTTCATTTCATTTCATTTCATTTCAATTATTTCATATTGTTAAGGTGTTTGTAAGGGTCTTCTGGATTTTTATGTAATTTTCATCATTATATTACTTTCTTTTGCAGCTATTCCAGTTAGTTGTAACTTTTTTTGATCAAACAGCCTACTTATCCCTTTCAGATTTTCAGTCTTTATTTTTGAGGAAACCGCCTACACAAACTGCATTCCTGAGATTAAAATTTCCGTTCTTCTAGTGGATGACAGCTGTTATGGAGATGTAGCACTTAACCTTGTGCTTTTCCCTTTTGCCATTATTGCTTTTAATTAACTAGTTCTAATTATTCTCAAACTGCTGAAAATAGAAGAATATTGCCTCTCACTGTAATTCACTCCCTGCCAAAGTCATGAGGCAGCAAAATTTCCTGAGAAACTGAAAACTTGCAAGTTTTCAAGCCAAACTAATACACAAATATTTAAAGGTATTCTGACAGTAATTTCTGTTTTTCTTCAGAGCAAGCACATACTGGAAGTGTTAGTAAACCTGATTATTTATACATTGAGGTTGTGCAGTGGCACTTGGAAGCCTATACGGTTTAATTTTTAATTTTTTTAGTATATGACATTATCATTTAGTTCCCAGAGAATCAGTGCTAAATTAAGATGATATGAAAAACATTATAACCAATGTTTGGAAGCTAGTACTAATTTGTGATTCAAGACTGGATAAAATATTCAGACTTATTTGCAATAAATCATATATCTATATATATGTTTAAATTTTTTTTATGTAATACCAAACATGGGAAAACAATATTAAACCAGGGGATTTTCTTCAGGCCGGTGGAGTCCTTCTGGTACACAAATGCTGAAACTGAAACGGCACATTTGTCTCCAAAACAGGACACATTGATCTTGTAACTAAAGAAAATAGATAAGCAATAGCTGTCTTTTGCAAAGAAACTACCTTGTTTACAATTCTCCTCTCGTTATTGAACTCTTAGGCTTTACTTGCTGTGCATTGTAATGAAATAGTGTTTAAAACCCTTTCAATTGTTTCTGTTTAAAGAATGTTTCTCTCTTTTTCATAATTTTGCTAGTCTAAATAGTGATGTATTGTGTGTATTTACAGAGAAACTCTGGAGTCTGGAAGAGATCTGGTACGGACAATATAATGTGATTCTGTGATTGCTGTTTCCAGTCACTTCAGGTGGTGTTACAATGCTCAGTAGAAACTGGGCTGAATTGAAACAGTGCATTCAAGCCTTCTCAAGTTTTGAATAAATTTCCTAAGCTCTTGTCAATTTATGTTTTTTAGTAGTGAAGTTCAAGACTGTGAAATATGTCAAAACTATAACAATAACAAAAACTTGATTCACAACTATTAAAAATTAGTGTTTATAATTTGAAGCACTGTCTACTGCAAACCTGAGGAAACAAGTTTCGAAAAGTATGCAACTGAACAACTAAACTGCTGTAGTATACACACTGTAATCTCATATGAAGAATGGAGATCTAGCACTGAGCACTTCATGGGTCCTCAAACATATGTATACTGCAATAGCAAACAAGATCCCAGAATCAGAACAGAATGAAAATGTAGTTCTATGTGCTGTCCAAGTAACCCTAATCAGAGACAATGTTGATTAAGACAGGTAGGATGACAAAATAAAGCAAGTATATTCTTTTCATCTGTATGTCTTGAAGAATCTCTATCATGATCATGTATTGTGCCCTTGAAAAATGCCTCAAGAAGATCAATCCTATTTTATTTACTCTTCAGTCAGAAAGCAGCAGAGTAAAAACATCAAAAATTCAGAGAAAACAAACCAACAGAAATCCAGAAGTATCACCATTTTTTTCTTCTGATTTTATCAATTTCATGTTCTTTTGTTACACCCAAGTCCAGTACAAACAAAATACTATATCTAAAAATATAGTGGTTTTAGAATAGTTATTTTGCAATCCATAGTAGGAGAATAGAATATTTCCAAAATACATCTGCTTGTTTTACTTTTACTCTGCCATATTTTCTTGTGTTTATCTTGCCTTGGTACCCCAGTTACACATGTACATGTTAAGCATTATGGTGTCAAAAAAACCCGTGTGAAATGAAATATATTAAAATAAAGAGCCTATTTTGCTTAACCACTTTTTTTATGATTGCTGATAAGAAGTGAAGAAACAAGAAAAGCAAGCTATATTGTCACCATTGAGCAAACTGTTTTACAGGACATTAATAATTAAATTCTCTCATAACTGATGAAAAAGAAGTCAAAGTGAACTAAAAGATTAAACATAAGCGCTCACAACCCTCTAATGGTCATAACAGTTTTGGTTATGACTAAAATGGATAATAGTATAAATTGTGCCACTGAAAGGGTGGTCAGACACAGGAGTAGGCTGTCCAGGGAAGTAATGGATTCGCCATCTCTGCAAGTGTTCTAGAAGCTTGTGGTTGGGGCACTTGGGAATAGGGTTTTGTGGTGAAAACGGTTGGACTTGATGATCTTTTTGGTTGAAGTCTTTTCCAATATTAATAATTCTATGATTCTATATCAATCGGGATTAATGACACTGTACTTAACAATAGAGCAAGAAGATTTTTGAGATGACTGTGATTTTTCCCTGAGCATTGAAGAAAGGAGTATCAAGACATAATACTGGCAAATATTTTGAATAGTTCTTTAATATATATGATTGCAAAGAATGTTAAGAACACATAAGTACTGCTAATATCAAAAGAGCAGGCGATAGACTAACTCAGGAAATTACTGTAATAGCCATTCCACAGAAACATCTGTAACCTCAGCTGCAAAGAGAGCTAGAGGCAAACCTTGAAACAGAAGTTCAGACATGAGTTAATTAATGTTATAAAACAGGTATAATGGAGATATGACAGGATTTTTTAAAAAGAGAATGCTATTTAGATGGGTTATATATAGGCACTTAGGCTGTTATAAGCATGCCAGGATATAGAAATGCATGTGTCGTTATTTCTAAACATTTTAAAGAAAGGCTTGGAGAAATTATATATGACAAAATAGTAAAATATTTAAAAATAAATGAAAATAAATAAATGTGGCAATGTTCTTAAGGAATAATGTTTCTAATATCTTTTCTTTGTGTTTTTCAAGATCTAAAGTATAGCTAACTTACAGACAATGTGCTAAAAAGGCTTTAATTCCATTTGAAATTTGTGGGTTTAAGGTTAACTATAGTTTCTAATTCATCTAGTAGCAGAGTCAATATTTGCAATTCAAAGGAAACAATGCCTTGGGCTTCTTTATGCAAGTCAGAAGGGAACCATTTTAACTGGACTAACATAATGGTTAGTCATTAACTTGATATTGCTACCTGGCATAGGGATGTACATGCACTTTTTGCTCTCCTTATCTTGAGGAGAAGATAATTCTTCTGAGATCATTACTTCTAGGTGCACAAAATGCATAAAGACTTCCACTATTATTGGTATGTCCTGAATTTCTATTTTAGGATTACTATATTTACATTTGCATGGCATATTCTTCCTTTAGTTACTTTTGATTAGGGGCTCTATTGTACTTAAAGAGGAATTAATTTAATTCCATTGTCTTAATTTGATTTTATTTCAGTCAAATTGCATTAACTTAATTTCTGCTATTTTTGCCTTATGTTTTGTGTAAGTGGATAAAATAATGCCTCTCACTGGAGAAACACATAAAACAAAATCTGGTTCAAGATTTAGACATCTAAATGGAGGCATCTACAAAAAAAAAAAAAAAAAAAAAAAAAAAAATCAATATCTCAGTTAGATTTCCCAGTTTTCATTTCACCTAATAGAAATCTAGTCAATGCAGCCAATGGAAACCAGAATAAAATGTAGTGAGAAGAGATTAAAATTATTTAGTTGTTTTGTGTTATTTAGGATAACCTTGCTTATACAAGGTGCCTACATAAGGCTGATAGATATAAAGTAGCATTTGCAGAAAATATTCCTAAAAGATCGGCAGCTCTAGATGACACTGGATAAGTAACAGGATTTTGCCCTCAGTGCCTACTTTTGAGAGGACTGAATCAACACAGGAATTTAAAAATGAGTTAAATCATTATGAACCATTTACAACATGGCCTTAGAATCCAAACTTCTTATCTTCTTCCTATCATTTCTGCCTTTATAATTCTTGAGGAATCTGTTATCACTAAAAGGAGTCAAAATATTTAATCTAATATGATCAATAATAAAGCAAAAAAAGAAATACAGAAATTCAATCTGATTAATAAAACCTTTATAATGACTACATTTGTGACTTGCGTGTTCTCATTAATTTCAATCAGTTTTCTTAACTAAAAAACTATTCAGCTTCCCTGAGAACATTTGAATTAGAGTATCAAATATTAATATTTAAATTAAATATTTGCGGGAATCTTTCAGATAAATACATATATACGACTACATACTGAAATGGAACTATTTTATGCAGGCTTTTCTTGTTCAGGGCAGTGTAGACATTTTCTAACATTTTCATAATCAGCAAAAATATGTGAGTTCACTCAGGGCTAGTGATTCAATCACAGCAGGATCATATCTTTGAGTTATACAAGCTATTTACAAAATAACACATCTTCTCGTCACAGTTTATTTTCTTTGTAACCAGAATTGCTTTTATTTGGTACATATTTTTCTGCCTTATGTACAATTACGATTCTCAGATGTGGTAACTAAGAGTTTATACAGATATTTTATAGATCAGGAGAAAGAGAATGTTTTTATCACCTGCAGAGTGATGTGATTTAGTGCCTGTTGACTCTGAACAGAAAATCTAAAACAAGTTGCAGGAAATACGCTTAACTGCTACAACTTTTTGAGTACAATTCCAGTAGAAGTCATCATCTGCAAGTCTTTTAATCTGGGACTAGGAAATCACCTAGGCAGATTGATGGAAACTATTTTAAATTCAGTTGCCAGTAATCAAGTTTTAAGTTAAGAAATATTCATAATAAATAGCATGGAAAATCCAAAGAGGCTTTCCTTTATGCAATTCAGCTGAGACATAGCAAATAACATCTAATGTTGACTTTTGTGCAGCAATTCATGCTGACAGGAAAAACACTGGCTGCAAAAGTAAATTTCATGGTACTGTTTATTTTTTTTTAATACCCTAAAATAGATCTTATCTGAGGGTGAAGACTTTAAAGAAAGAATAAGAATGTATAGAGAAGTTCTAAAATGGGTTATCTTATGGACCCTATGTTAAGAATAGCTAAAAAATATTTCTTGGATATATGGAAACTAATTACTATTATTTATTGAATAGCAAATAAATTTCACAAAAGAAAGTGTATCATAAAAGCATATGGTAATAGGTTATACAAACCAGAAACATATTCTAATTCATGAGCTGCCTTTCAAATTTTGAGGAAGATTTTCGTAACCGCTAATGATGTTTATTGCATCCATGTTGTAGTTGCTTTGACTAGTACATATTTCTCAGTTCATTAAGTAATCAAAATCACTGTGAAATATACAAATAATTGGTTCCTATTATTATAGTTAATGATGCATATTACGTCTTCTAAAAAAGTCTGTACATTATTCTTTTTCAGCCTCAATTTTAAATTATATAAGTTCTGTTCAGGAAGAAAATAAAAGAATTTTCCATGGTAATTAGATGCATGTGAGTTATTACCTCTTTGGCGATTGTTTAGATGGAACACTTTTCCTGGTTCATATTTCCTTGACTGTCCTCCATATGTTACCTCCCTGTTTAAATGTTAGGTTTATATTCCTGCTTGAATAAGGAATATCAGTCAGTTTATGAACACAGAAAATTCTCACTGAATATTTCCTAATGATAACATTTATTTTTGGTTAGAAAAAAAAGAAGACAAACCAATAAAAAAACCATAGAAGCCATTATACGTAATGAGTATGGTTTTGGTTTTGTTATTTCAGGAATAGTAAAAGCCCTATAATCTTGCTGAAGCATTTTAAAAAAATGATGTCATATAGTTTTCTTCAAGGAGAAATAACAAGCTGCACCAAAATTCCCAGCAAAAGGTATAGACTTAATTCCTGTGTGCTGGACATTTTCTTTTTGCTGGAGTACTATAGAAACTCCAGCACTCTGAGTTCTGCTACTACATTGTAAGCCATTATTTCTGTGCAAAGATGGGTTGATAGATGGGTAAAATTTGTGTTCATGGGAGACAGAATTACACTTCCACAAACATAAAAGATATTCAAAGCCTTTCCAAACACAGTGCTGGTCTAGTTGAACCTGCTGGTGGGAGTGGGAATAGATGATCTCATGAGGTCCCTTCCAAATGAAGTGATTCTGTGAAATGGCTAGAAAATGCCCTGCAGCAGTAGTCAGTCACTTAAGTCACCATGTATTCCCAGCTGAAAAGATTCCTGAAAATCAGATTGATTTGGTTGTGAGGAAAGGATTAAAAACCAACAGCAGTAATCATGGAAAGAAGTTTTAAAATAAAACAAGAAAGTTAAAGGAAATCAAAATTTCTTGCAGTTGTCTGTACCTTTGTTCCTGTTATCTTTCAGTGGTTTATTATCTTCATTTGTCCTGAAAGTACATGAAAACCACTTTAAGTGTAAAATGTACACACAAATACAGTAGGGATTACAGTTGTTTAAAAAAAGAAGTGTAACATATTTTTTAAAAGTTACACAAAGTTAAAGTCTAGTTCACTGCATGTAAGTGAATAGAATAATAAACATTAGGTGGATTCATCCTACTTAGATTAACTAAAGCTGGAGGTTTAGCACGTGTTACTACTCTTTTGTTTCAGTTGTGTGCGCCCTTGCAATGAAAAGAAAAAATAAAAGTAGAGAATTTACCATCTTTTTTTTTCATATTCTCATCACTCATTGCCTTTTAAAACTGAGCTTTTCTGTCTTTGTAGTCCAGCCATTTCAGAATTGTTCTACTCCCAGTTTCCTTGCTTCTTTCCTGTAATGTATGATTTATCCCATACTGCATGTCCAGTACACTTTTTTTTTTTGTGCCAGCCAAATTCTATGGATATTTGTTGCTCAGTCCTTTAACAATTATCCCCTTTCTGAACAAGTTTTAAAGAAATGTCTCTGATCAGGATTCAAGTTGGGTTATCACAGGGTATCCTTTCTTTGATTGCTTCATGTAATTAAAAGTAGACCTAATTTCTAATCTCTTTAAGTTTGACTGGAAATAACAAAGTGTCAGATACTATCTCAGATGCTGGAGTGACCTGAACCATGACTGGGGGAAGCAAAACACACTTTTTTTCTACAAAGAAGCTACATATACTGAGTAAACCTGAGCCTCAGTCTATATGAAATCTGTGATACTTACAGCACACAACAAAAGAAATCAAATGTCTAGTCACAAGGACAAATGCTTGAAACCACAAAACTTGTAGCTATTGATGTAAAGAAGACTATCTGTATTTCTTTAAGTGCTTTTAAATATATGCCAAAATGAAAAATTTTAAGGCAACTAACTAAAAGTTTGTATTAAGAGAATGATGTCTAGACACGCATTTTTTAAAAGGAAATCAGGTAACACCAATTCAGAGAACAGACAGAAAGAAAAGCAGATGAATACAGGATTTCTATCCAGTTTGTGATTTAGATGTTTTCTGGCAAGTTACTAAAACTAGACTATGAGATAAATTGGCCTTTTGGCACATGAACCATAAATGAAATATTCTCATGAAAAATGCTAAATAAAATGAACATTTTTGTTGTTGTTGTTTCTACATTTTGTTCACAGTATTTGCAGTGTTGGGCAACAAGGACAGAATTTGTCTAAGTTTGTAACCTGAAGGGCTCTGTAGCAATGACTTTGAACACCTTAATAGAACTGGTGATGAAAAAGCAGGTTTCTCTCAGAGACTCCAGGCTTTTCTTCTTCTAAACTCTAAGGAGTACTGCATCTCTTCAAGATTAGAACAAATATATTTTATCCACATTACATGTCTTTGTCCATGGAACACCTCAGAGCTCCACAAATAGTCTCATGGCCCTAACTGCAATTACTGTTTTCTGCTCTTTCCTGTTTCAAGTCACTGGAACAATGCAAAGACAGTTTTGTAGCCCACTGGGTTAATGTTTTATTAGCTTAAAAGTGCTGATATGTTGGATGCAGGGAGAATTGTTAAGGCTCTAAGGCATTGTGAGATAATTTAAAAGACTTCCATGGGAGAGGCAGTGAAAATTCTCTAGTATCCCAGTATAAACCATATCATCTTTATTATAATCTCTGTTCTGTTTTGCTTTCAGTAAAGTACAAGAGGCCCACAAAAGAGCTAACATTTATCCAGCATTCATGAACAAGGAACCAGGACCCAGAAGCAAACCTGAAAATAGTTATTTTTCAACAAAGATTTATCTTGTAAATTCCTAGACTTCTAATCATGATCTAGTAAATCACCCTGTCATCAATTTCAGAAACGCATAGATTCCAGGGTTCTTGAGATGATTTAGGAGAGATAAATGGCAATCAGACATACAACTCCTGGAAATTTAAGCTCCAGGCTACATGACAGAGAGCTTAAAAACCACATTGCTGCATGACATATGGGCAAGTAGCATTTCAGATCAACATTCTGCTCTCTTCAGTCCAATTATCACAGGCAAAAAACCAAGGCAAATTCTTTGCAAATCTGCCTTCCAATTGAGAAAATGTCAGGAAAGAAAGAAAGAAAGGAAAGAAAGGAAGAAAGAAAGGAAGAAAGAAAGGAAAGAAAGGAAGAAAGAAAGGAAGAAAGAAAGGAAAGAAAGGGAAGGAAGGAAGGAAGGAAGGAAGG
>VZTJ01003167.1:452299-462591 GCA_013397795.1 Orthonyx spaldingii
AGAGAGAAAGAGAGAAAGCAAGAGAGAGGAAGAGAAAGAGAGAAAGAAATTAATCCCCCCCCAACCCCAAAAATGATGAGAAAGAGTATGACAGACGTATTTGTTTATTTTGAATGAAAAACTTTATCAAAAATATGCAGTTTAAGCATGGCAAAATCTGTGTAGTTCTGTCAAAGTTCAGGAATTAATGAACACACAGCTCAAGCAGGCTGTAATATCTTGTGGAAATCAAGCTTCAGAAGTGTAGGAACTGCTTTTATTTCAGATATATCAAAAACTTATCAATACATTCCACTCTGCATAATTTTTTTTAAAGAATAATAGGCTATGATTTTCTTCTTCCTGAAGAGTTCTGACAAATTCCATGTAAATTCCAGTATACAAACAAATGCCTGTTTATCTGATACTATATAAAACTGTAAGAGTAACAAATTTTCCATTATTTGAAATAGTTTTAAATTATTTTTGCCTTGTTGCAATTTTTTTTTAAAGGTCTGTCATGTTCCTTGTTGGTGACATTTTCAGAAGAACTTTCAAAACTTGATTTCATCAGTTAGGGTAAATGAAGAAAATCTGAATTTAAAGGTTGAAGATGAATATATATATATTTTTACGAAATCATTGTTGAAAAGTGAGGCATTATGGGCAGTGAGACAATAATTAAAAGCTTTAATAGTGTTACACTGCCAAGATATGAGTAATTTTCCTCCTGGTTGGTTCTATTTTTGAGATTTTTTTTGTTCAGGTGGTTGGTTCATTTGATTTGTGGGTTTCTTATCATCACACATGTGGACAGAAAGTTTATGAAGACTACTAGAAAACTTTCTTAGGCTTTTGAACCATGTTCTGCTGAGTAATTGTTCTGCAGAAGTTACAAAACAGGCATTGCATTTGATATTTTGGGACAATAATTCAATTTTCCACACCTTTAAATAAATTACTCTTATGTCTCCTCTGTTGTTTCTTGTTCTAGGGCTAGACATACTAATATAAAGTTTAGTTCTAGTAATTAAAAAAAAGAAATATTCTATTTCATTATATTGTAATTGCTTATTTTAGAAATGATATACTCATTTTTTTTCCTTATTCCTAGCTAGTTGATACTCTGCTATTCATTTATTACAGCACCATATGGCAAAGGTTTTGGTCCATTATAGGAAAGATTTGATATAGTAACCTGTTTGCTAGTTTGGTTTTTAGCTACAGCTTTTTTTAGAGGAGTTTTCATGCATTGTCAAAGGCATTAAACAGCTTAGTGCTTATTAGTATGTAACTTTGGTCAAAAACGCGTTCTGTGTAATGTTACAGTAAAGAAAAGTTAATTTGAACACAAAAATGTTGGCATCATGCAGACCTTGGGATGTAGAATGAAAGAATAATACATAATTTCAGAATTTATTTGCCTTTTCTTATTATAGATGGAAAATGTTATTAGCTAAGAATGTGAGGAAAACACCAGTACAATATCAAAGAAATAGCAGGCACTTCTCAATGTCACCCATTTTCATTTTATAAAATTCAGCAAATCAGTTGAGACAAAGTACTTGATCATTCCCAAAGGGTAGCACTACATCAGTACTGCATTTTTATCTGGCATATAAAGTAAAAATATTAGAGGAATAATCATGTATGTATACATACAGTTAGTTTTTTTCTATCTCTTATCTTCCACATACCCATGGGTTTCTTTGGATAGTAAATTTTGCAAGTATAGAGAAAATTTATGAAAAAATTAAATCATAGAATCATTAAGGTTGGAAAAGACCTCCAGGATCATTGAGTTCAACCTTTGACCAAACAACACCATGTCAACTAAAGTATTTCACTTACTGCCATGTCCAGTCGCTTCTTCAACAATTCCAGAAATGGTGACTCCATCACTTTGCAGCCTGTTCCAATGCTTAACCACCCTTTCAATGAATAAATTCTTCCTGAAAATCATTCATCCTTCATCCCATTTGCTATTTACTTTTAGCTAGTTATGAAAACTTTCTTTGAAAAAATCTGGTGTCAGACAAAACTTTTCAGAACCCTTCAGAACCTTTGGGTGTACACATTCTAAATTCATACATATTTTAATTCTAAGTTCAGTGTAATTTACAGTATAATGAGGCAAGCAGTAGTAAATAACTATAGATTCATATGAATGTTAAGTGCTGTAAATATCCTTAATAATTACAATAGCATGACCTGTTCAGTAATTGCAAGAGTTCCCTACACATGTGACTAAATTGCTGATGCTTCTGCAGTTGTCTTTAAATTTTCCTTATTCAGTTTCTAATGAAGATTCATGCATATAAATGCATTGTTTTCATCAGGAAAATATCAATAGAGTTATTAAAATTCAGTTCCTATCAGACCTAGCATCTTTCGGACTTTTCATGGTTGGCCCTAAGAAGTGGGGAAAAAAACAGTGCTCTCAATATCAGAGCAATCTCAGTATTTCTTTTTTTAATGTGCGTATGTATTTATGTGTGTGTGTATTCATACACATCTGATGAGTTCTTACATGTTTCTTACATATTCCTACATGTTTCAAATAACATTTTCCTCTTCTGCTATCAAATTTTTTAAACCAGTCACCCCGGAAGTCTATGAGAGTGGAAATTTTTAACTAAAATTTAAATTTCCTCTTTCTTTTTTTCTGACTAGAAGGTGTCAGGCCTGATTCTCCATTACCTCAGTGCAGTTATGGATTTCATAGATCAGTCTGTTCTCTCTTGTAGTCCATATTACTGGCACTAAAGAAAGTGGGGTCACGGTTGTACTGATTCTGCTTCCTAACTTTGCTTAGAAAAAGATCAAAGAACTTGCCTCAAGCCTGACTTTGAAGTACACCATGGAAATAACTGATGGAACCTATGGTCTACATTAACTCATATACTTCCATAGAATTACACAAATAAAATGCAAATACATTTCCGGGTGTTTATAGATAGTATTTAATCATCAGTAGATATTTCTACATCAATTGAAATTTAGTTTATACATCTACATCATAAAAATAATATCTCTTCTGCTAACCTTAAAATGAAATACGTTTCAAATGTAATACCTTTCATGTACAATTCAGTATTTTCTTATTTTCTCCTTTTTTTTCTAATGAAGAATCCACTGATGATTCATACATGTTCCTTGAAGTTCCTGTTTTATAACTCACCTAAACAACGAGGGAAACACTTCGATTTCACAGCCCAAGCTCTAGGAAGTGTCATTTGACTGTTTTTAACAGTCTCTGAAAATACTGCTAGCATTTCCTGACAATTTTTCTTTAGGTTCTGCCACTCTGACTAATGGAGACTATGTGTTAGCTTTAGCACTGTGCAGATAACCCCTAGCTATTTTAGTCTTTTCATTAATAATTCTCCTTAGTGATACTTCTCAGATCTGAGCAACTGGAAAATAGCAAGCCCATTACAGTTTTGTCATAGCTGAGGATTTGGATTTGCAGACTGCTATGTGTTGTGACTTCAACAAACTTTTCTTTCACATGTGTCCAAGATAGTTTCTTTGACCAACTGAATCAATTTTCTTTTGCCCACCCCTCTCCTCAAACTTATATCCTATCCCAACCAATTGCCGGTTTACTTTGATTTAGGTTGGATTTTACATTGTTTTTTCCAGACCTTCTTTCTCCTGGTGTCCTTATTCCTCTGTGGCAAACATAACTTTAGCTAAATGAGTTTCAGGTGTGCAGCCTCAACCTGAACGAGCTTCAGCTGTAACCCTGGGTGGGACAGCTAAGCTAACCAATCATGGTGTGGGGAGGAGCATGTGCTGTATGGTATAAAAGGTTGTGTTTTAAGAGGCTGAAGGCAGATGATGAAGCCGTTGATATTGCTGTTGTTGAGGCCTCCCTTGAAAATAGTCCTGATGTTGGTTGAGTGTGTGCTGTAACAAATGGTGCCCTGTGTGAGGAAGAAGATTGTGGATGACAGCAGTCATCAGTCCACTGTCAATTGGTGACCCCATTGTAGAGGGTCTGGGACTGTGGAGTAGAGCAGCCAAGAGTGGAGCCCAGTCAAGCAAAGAAGGTGAGAGAGCCTAAGGATCCAGCAAGTCTGCGAAAGCAGGAAGGGACACCTGTTCACCAGTGAGTGACTGGGAAATAAAAAGCCCAGCCTTGCTAAAAAGGTAAAGAGAGCTGAAGGGTCTGGATGAGGGACACCTTGATCTCAAGGTGAGCAACTGGGGACTGAAATGTAGGCACCAATTAGCAGAAGAAAAATCCATCCTTGAGCATTCTATACCACTAAAGAGGCGGTGGAAATATAGAAGTGGCCATGTTGGGGAGAGTGGCAATTAATTTTGCGAATTTCTAAGAGTTGTTTGTTATAATTTATTAAGAATATAAAGTTGTATGAGTCTTAACAGTATGTATTGTATAGTTTAAAAGGAATTAAGTGGAAACAACATAAAATATTTGTAATTGAAAAAAGGGGGAATTGTGGGAAATGTAATCATCTTAAATGAGTTTCAGCTGTGCAGCTTCAACCTGAATGAGCTTCAGCTGTAACCCTGGGTGCGGCAGCTAAGCTAACCAATCATGGTGTGGGGAGGAGCATGTGCTGTATGGTATAAAAGGTTGTGTTTTAAGAGGCTGAAGGCAGAGGCTGATGATGAAGCAGTTGATACTGCTGTTGCTGACACCTGCCTTGAAAATAGCCCTGATGTTAGTTGAGTGTTTCTGTGACTGTCCTCTCTTTTTCTTACTGTTCCAAACTTTTAAATATCTGCTTCCATCCCTTATAGTCTGAGTCGTATGAGGGTGAGAAGAGCCACTTCTCTCATCACAAAACCTTTCTAGAAGAGAATCTACCTGGTTACCCAGTAGGGTGAAGTATTTACAGTCCACACTCTCTAAAGAACATCTGAGAGGTCAGAGAGAGCTGTGTAATTAACAGCTAAGAATATGTCAACCTAATAGGGATACAGTTCACATGAACTGCAAAGGAAGACTCCTTATAAATTATCTTGAAAAATTTCAAGTCATGATTCTAAGCTTTGAAACATATGAACTTCTAAATCCTGTGTATCTATTTTCTACAGTTCAATTTGTACATATGCATCTGAAAACAAAATTGTTGTGAACCTTTTGACTATAATTTTTTTATAAAACTTTATGCTAAGGGAGAGAGTTGGGAAAATTAGTTTATAAGCAGCTGAAAATTAATTACTATAATAGAAATATCATGAGTCTCAAGAACATGTAGTGCTAAAAATTCTCTATAGTGTCACTTAAATACTCATCAGAGATAACTATAAACTATGATGGTACCCTACAAATATGTTTGAAAATGTAGAGAAATCATACACCCACTTAAGAAGAAAAGAACAAAATTAAAAGTTATACGTGAATGAGAGATCACTTTGTCAAAAGACAGTACTTATATCACAGTAATTCACTAGTTCTGTCCTTCCATTTTCTCTGCCATTGCACAATGCAGCATAACAAACCCCTTCAACTAAGTTATTGCAGTCTGTGTATTGGTTCTTCTTTTCAGTTGTGATTTTGGGAAGTGCTTAGTAAAATAGATATAAAAATAAATACATACTTTACTGCATCAATAACTCCAGAATGTATTTGTAAAATATTCTGTAGAGTAACATTTCTAATTAGTTAAGACAGAAAGATAACATGTAAGTAAAATAATACAGTTAGAGACCTATTCCATTTAAAGAACCACTTATGTCATGGAAATGTCAAAGTATGTTGTGTTTATTCCTCCAAGAAATCTTTCTAGTTAAACCATGTCTAGATGGTTCCTAAGTATCTCTAAGGAGAAATACTCAAAATTTGAAGTACATTTTATATGAATTATCTCTGTTTTGCAAATTAGTATTTTTATGTATTATTAGGTGACCTTTGAACTAGACCATTTCATATGTAGATCAATGTTTTTGTGTATGTTAACTTGCTGTGTGCATATGTGTTCATTTTGTGTGGCTTTCGTTGAAATCCTGATGAAGTTATTCAAAGTTTCTCTATGAAAATTGTAGATATATATATATATACCTCGTATACAATCCAAGTAATAGTGTTCTGTTAAAATGTATCGGAGAAAAAGGTCCAATAAAAAGAGTTATCACTCTTATGCATATTGACTCATTCCATACATACATGCATATATTTGAATATATATGTATACTAAAATGAGTCTGTTACTTGAATGTCACTGATGGGGATTCAGGGATAAGGAAATCAGGATATTATCTAGTAATTTGAACCTTTCAAGGTTAAAGTTTAAAAAGTGAATAATAAACTCTAGTTCCTCCAAAATTATTTTAAGTTTCCTGCCAATCTATGTCATATGTGATGACTCCCTTTTTGTTATTCTGTTTAAAGAAGGTACATTTTCCACATTTGAGTCAGCAGCAGGAATGCTATTACTGTGAGGCCCACAGATGTTGATCATCTGGTTCAGAGTAAACCTGCATGCAAAACTGCTAAGAACTTATAAGCCTCTCGAAAACAGGTACATAAAGTGCAGCCCAATGTATTTCTGCCATGTTATGGTTTCAAAGACTATTATATTTGCAGCTGAATTTAGTGTAGCTAAAAATATAGATGGAATTTGACTATTAACCATCATGTTTTGTCTTGTATTTACTTTTAATTTGGATGTGATTTTCATTCTTTGCAGCTGGGTGGTTGTTATTTTTTTTTACATATAAAGAGAACCACTTTGGGAAAAATCCTTCAGTTGTTTCTTTTATGAGAATTTAAGATATGAACTGTACAATTAACCTGAAGGATTGCAAAACATCTTTAGTTACCAGAAAGAAAATCCAACAGTAATATCAAAAATCTCATTCATATGTCTACTACTTCATTTGAATGCTATGTGATTCAGATGAAAATTCATAAATATAAAATCTGAATATATTAAGGAGGGCATATAGCTTTAAAATTTTCTTGTTGTGTCTTGGCTAAGATTAATGAAGAAGAGGGTGTTTTTCTGTGGAAATACACTTAAGTGAAAAAATGTCATTAGTTTAAGAGTCCTAAGGCCTTAGATCTAGAGCATTTCACAAGAGGAGAGTGAAACACAAAGAGAGTGAAATCTATCCATTATTCATCAGAGACAAACAGAAAATCATAAATTAAGATGTCATTGCAGCTATCGTTTTAAAAGTGATTTTAACAGAAATAGTCAATAAATCCAGTTCTGAAGCAAATATCCTTTGCTCACAGATGTAAAAAAAAATCACAATCAGTACTGACTCCAGTGATTTCCGAAAACAGACCTCCTGAATTTAAGCATTAATATGTCTCACTGTTTCAGAAATTCATGTATTTATTAATAAAATAATTTGAGACTGATGATAAAATATTTTTATTTATTCATTTACTTCTTTAAAGTCTACCATCAGCCTTTATTACTTATTGATATCAGTTTTGGTATAGCAGTGAACTTTTCTTTAGAAATCTTGTTTGTTTCTCACTATTTTCATTCATTTTTTTCTTTCATCATTGAAATGTCTCAAACATCAAAAAGTGAACTGAGAAATGAGTTATTAGCTAAATTTCAAAAAGAGGGAGATTCCTAGAAATAGCATTTTTTTAAGTGACCCCACACATGTTGCAAGATTTTTCTGGGAAATTTTGTGAGTCTTTGACCTCTAATAGAATTATTATTGAAGGTTTGGTGTTTGTCTTTTTTTTTCCCCCTAACCTTATCAACAGACTAAGTGATTAAGTTCAAAGATTTTCATCCTTTAAAATCTGAATGAGTCATAAAGAATATTAATTATGTAGTTGATTGAAAAGCTATTTTTGAAAACGTCACGTATAAGGAAGCCATTTCCTTCTCTTTTTAAGTGAGGTTGGAAGATTTTATAGCCCCAGAGGGCTGAAGTACAGTTAGAAGGATAAACATATTTGTTTTGCAGAAAACATTTAAAGTCAACACTACTGCAGAATTTCCCAACTATTTAAATGTAAAGCTAAAGGACTTTTAACCAGGAAGGAAATGTAGGCCTTTCCTCCTATAATACATGAAACCATTCATCTCTGAAATTATTTGAACATCAAGAGAATTACAGAAATTAGTAAATCGTTTTTAATGCAATCAAAAGTGGGAATTCACTGCTAAAATAAATAACTAAAGAAAAGAAAGTACATGCTAACATTTATTGTTATTCTGAACTAAGCAAGCTACACTAATAAAGCTGTGATGTAGGAGTTTAAAAGTACCTTTAGTAGGGTGTTTGACAGCTGTGTCAGAGTTCATCCTTTCTTCATGTCATTGAACAATGCAGATGTGTTGCTCACAAAGAGTATTTTGCTCAGTTTTTTTTAATCTGACTGAAAAAAAGAGCATCTTCTCCACTAGGATTAGGATGGCCCAATTCAGACCTCAGATAAGAGTTACAATTACAAAATACAATGTTCTGATTTTAGGACCTTTTATGAATTCTGGATTTTCCCATGTATTGGAAGATTTAGCTTTTGCTGAATATTGCTTGCACAGAACCAAAGCTTTTTCTGCCTCTCACCCTACCACACCAGTGAGAAAGCTAAGAGTACACAAAAAGCTGAGTGAACACAACCAGGATAGGTGACTCAAACTTACCAAAAGAATATTCTATGCCATATGACATCATGTTTAGTGTATACAGTGGGAGGATGGGGGACATTCAGAGTGATGCTGTTTGTCTTCCTAAGTTACTGTTACATGTGATGCAGCCCTGCATTCCTGGTGTTGGCTGAACACCTGTCCATGGGCAGTGGAGAATGCATTCCTTGTTGTGCTTTACTTGTGTGTGTGGTTTTTGCTTTACCTATTAAACTTTATCTCAATCCATGATTTTCTCACTTTCACACTTCTAATCCCCTTTCCTATCCCACTTTAAGGAGGAAGAAATTTGAGATGCTTAGTTGCTTGCCTAGGTTAGCACACAACACTGATGTTACTAAAGACTTGTCAAATAATGTAAATTAAGAGTTATATTAGTATCAAATTAATTAGAGCTCCTCTATTTATATAGAATTCATTACTAAGTTTCAGTTTGTTCTGAGCATCTCCTACTGGCAGTCCCTGTAGGAGAGCAGATGCCTTGAAAAGTACTGCAACAAAATAATATTAGAGGATCCGGGGCTGCATGCATTAATGATTAATCAGTGATAAAAGAATTATGTAGCAACAATTACATGAAGCTTCCCACAACTGATCACATAGGCATAGTTGTCTTTGAAGTAAGACTTAAAAAGGCTACAGAAGGCTATGACAAAAAATAGCCAATTACACTGCTTCAGAATCTGCTACGCAGAATTGATCGCTCTGATACCCTGCACTGTAGTGCCGCAGATGTAAAGATTACCTTATTTCCATTAAAGAGAGCAGTATTTTAGTACTTAATCTACAATTTTGTTAATTGCATTCATTGGTTATTCACTTCTAAGATCTTGCTGTTTGACCTGGATGTGGCAGCATAAGGTAAAATTTTGCCATCAGCTCTGGACTGTTGATGACATTTAGAAAAGGGGTTTTTTTTCATATTGTATATGCAATTCTGAAAAATGTTTTGCAAAATGCAAAGGTGCTTTTTTCACTTTAATACTGTGCAGTTTATTGCTGAGATGTCTATTTTTGTTTTAAAATGTATATATTTTAAATAATGTCATAACTTTAAGAAAAAAAATGTTTTCTGCCAAAACTGGCAGAACATCTCAGTAGATGACAAAACTGACATGTATTGTTAGCTGTATTAAAGCATAATACTATCTTTAATTTAGAATCTGTCTTTATTGTCCATATGAAAACTATTTTTAAAAAATCAGATTAAGTGCTGATTCTTATTACTGGTTTTCAGGATCATTCATCTTCCTTCCCCCCTTCCCTCCCTCCCTCCCTCCTTCCCTCCCTTCATGTCTATTGCTAAATTATAATTTGAAATATTGTTTACATGTAATTACAAAGGGAAATATATATTAATGAGAAACACTGTTATAAGGTGCTTGAAAAGAAATATAATTGTTCTTATTTCTGATAAGCATCAGATTATCTTCTTTTTTAGTCAGAAAATAGGGACAGTAGTGTTTGCAATAACATATTTGAAGCAAGATCTAATCTAAGTAACAGTTCAGAAACTTCTAATATTTAATATAGCAAACCTTTTCTAACTTCTCTATGATTTGAGACACAATGGAGGAGAGCAGAAAATTCGTTAAAACCAGTGAGACAACTCAGAGCAGATTTTCTAATAAAGGAATGCTCCCACTCCTACATCTAAGAGATGTTGAGGATTTATTATCTTTTTTTTTTCCTTTGTTCTTTTTTTTTTTTTTT
>VZTJ01003167.1:462626-489844 GCA_013397795.1 Orthonyx spaldingii
TTTTTTTTTTTTTTTTGGTAGAAAGAAGGAAGCTTTAATCACAAAGAACCTCTTCTTTTCTTCGGGTCTACTTGGAGCCACCTCAGTGACATCAAGATGAGGGGTTCTGACAATGATCATGATGTCAGAGGACTATGACTTCAGCTGGAGGAATAAAGAGATGCACCAGATGAATTCTTATAGAATACACCTCTGCTTCTGTAAAAATGTCTTTGCTAATAAGAAATAAGAGAATAAAAAAGCAAAAGAGAGGTGACATATTTAGGTTGATTTCTTTCCCCTAAACAGAGTGCCCTTTAATATTCAAGGTGTATCCCAAACATGCTCATTTCTATTACCTCTTCTTGCAAGACTTAACTCACTATGGACAATATTCTTGTAAAGGAGTCTTCAGATGTCCTTCTTGATTCTTAGGATAGCTACAACCTTCATATTCACATAAATATCTTCCATATAAAGTCAATTAGAAAGCAAGCTTATAGCCTCTGTGATCTCACAATTCATTCCTCCAGTTATTGTGTGTGCAATGCCTAAGAATATAGATGGAATTAAATACCTAACTGGAAGGCAGCCAAAGTCATAACAAGAAAACATGAAGATGTAATTTTTCTGAGTCTTCATTTATATCTTCATTAGACTTACATTTCACATTTGGATATAAACACATTAAATAATCAACCTTAATTTAGCTTAAAATATTTTTCAATTGTATGACTATGAGTTAATACAACATAATATAATAAATGCATCACAGAATCATAAAATGGCCTGGATTAGACAGGAACCTTAAAGATCATCTAGTTCCAACCCTTCTTCCGTGGGCAGGGCACCCTCCGCTACACCAGATTGCTTAAAGCCTTGTAGCAGATCAGACTCAACTCGGGAAAGAACAATTTCATTCATTGTTAACTAAAACCACAGTAGAATGGTGAGAGAAAAAGACAAAAATAAAAACACTTTCCCCTATCCCCACCATCTTTTCTGCAGGCTCAATTTTACTCCTTCATTCACAATTCTTCCTTCTTCCCCACCCTGGAGTGGTGCAAGGGGGGTGAGGAATAGGGGTTGTAGTAAAAGCAATTTGCTGTACTACTCCTTCCTCTTCATGCTCTCCCCTGCTCCAGAGTGGGACTCCTGCCATAGGAGATAGTCCTTTGCTGAGAGGCATCCTTTTGACAGGCTGCAGCTCTTCAAGAACTGCTCCAGCATGGGTTCTTGCAATGAGTTACAATCCTCAGAAATCGAGTGCTCCAGTGTGGGTCCTCTATGGGGTCACAGGTCCTGCCAGAAAACCATCCATGAGCTCCTCTCCATGAGTGTGACCCTTGCCAGAAGCCTGTTCTGACATGGGGTCTCCTTTGGCTGCACCTTCCCTGGGGACATTTCCATCTCCTGCAGCATGAGGTCCTTAATGTGTTGCAGGGTGGATATCACCTCCAACGTGATCCACCCCATGCACTGCATGGGGAAAACCTGCTTCAGTGTATTCTTCTGCATGAACTACAAGGGAAACTCTGCTCCACTGCCTGGAGTACCTACTCCCCATGATTCTTGTCTGATCAAGATGTCTGTAGGATTGTTTCAAATTTATTTATCCTTCCTCTCTCTCGCAACTGCTGTGTAGCGTTTTTTGCCTCTTCTGAAATATTTTTTATAGAGAGTACCACCATGTTGGCTGAGGGACTCAACCGTTTTCCGTGGTGAGTCTGCTGGATCCATCTGGAACCAACTGCATCTAACTGGGGACAGCCCCTGGCCTCTCTTCACAGACCGCACTCTTGTTCCCTCTTGCACACCTCATTAAGTAAATCCAATACAGAAATCTACCTGCTGAGATAAGAAAACGTAGTAAAGTTTCTTGGTAGCATAAAAATAACTTTATAGTTTCATGTTTAATATTGATTGCTATAAAATATTGTTTTCTTAAACCTTTTTTTTTTTTTAATGCCTGTTTTCTTGCTACAAATGAAATGAGAAAGATTCACCATTTTCCCTGGTGAGATGTGAACTCCTTCGGGTTACTTTTTCATCTCCCTCACCGATCTGAACATTCTAATTATGGTAGATTTAAATGTGACAGTATCTTTTTCATAAGACTGACATCAGTAGGATGAAAGTAGTGAGAAGTAAGGAGTTCAGATGAGGAAATGATACAAAAATGACTAGACTTCTCAAGAATTCAATGTATGAAAATCACAAATAAAAGGAAAAATTATATCAATAGGCAGAGTTAACACACTTTGGCAGTATCTGAGATATGAAAGGAAGAGAAAAACAACGGTGGCAATGGAGTTGGAGGGAGTCTGAGAGGGATACTGTTGCTCTGCACACTGCCACAGGATACTGCTTGAATAATTAAATATTTTTTATTCCTTTCCAAATCTGAAAGACGAGACAAAAAATAATCTAAGTCCATATCTCGCATCTCACACCTAAGATATAAGATACTAAAGCCTACTCTCAAGACCCTGTTCATTGCAATACTTCAAGTTGTTATATCACCTTGGTCTAAGTAATGTTAAAATTCAAGGATGGTAAAATGCTAGTTCCAAAATTGAATAATGTTAAAATATTAGTTCCAAGTAGAATGAAACTTTCATTTCTGAATTCAGAATAAAAGAAAAGAAAAATCAAGTGCAAAGACCATGGAGCCAGACTCTTTTCAGAGGTTCACAGGGACAGAGGCAATTGGCACACCTTGAAACACAGGAAGTACCCTGTCAACATCAAGAAACGTTTGTTTTTTTTTTTTACTGCTAGAGTGACTGAGCACTGGGACAGATTAAAGATCCTGGAGATCTTCAAAAGCTGTCTGGGCATGGTTTAGGGCAAGCTGCTATATGCAACCCTGCCTAAGAAGGAGGTTGAATAAGGTGACCTCCAGCTGTCCCCTCCAACCTCAAACAGCCCATAATTCTGTAATTGTTCTCCTTGTCCAAACTTCCCCAGGACTCTCTGTCCATGTCCCAGGACTCTATTTCAGTCCCCCACATTCATCATTCCCTACCCCAGTGATGCTGCAGCAGAGCTGATCTCCAGCTTCCCACAGCCCTGTCCTGCCCCAGCCATGGTCCTGCTGAGTCAGGACACCTCTGTGTGTGCATGTCCTGGGCCAGCCTCGGCCCATCCCGATGTCCAGGCTGCCCTGGTGCCCTTTGGCTGACCTGCTGGCACAGTGGGCTCTCATGGGGAGCCTCTGTGTAGCCCAACAACTCACGTCACTGACTCTTCTGTTCAAGGGAGAGTGATACTCCATTTCTGTCCCTAGACATTGCTTGTTTGGGTTTTTTTTTAGTTTATGAAATTTTCCCATCTACAAGTCATGAGGAAAGCCATAGGCATCATTCCAGTTTTAATAACTTTCTTTTCTGACTATGATTCTTCAGTATTCTTGTTAGAGTTTTCATATGAAATCATCACTAACTGAAAAATTAAAAGGTATTACTTGTGTACTCATACAGCTTTTGGTGAAATATTTTTGTACGTTTCAGCACGTAATCTAATGCATGCACTGAAAACTCCAATTTCACAGAGAAAAAAAAAGAAATTATTTCCTTGTATACAATTGAAGTCAAATGAGCATGCTAGCAGTGCAAATCCAAGAGATAACTTTTCATCAGTAAGGGCAAACAAATGACTTCTTTCATTCCAAGTCAGATATAATCTGTGTTCCCACACTGAGAATAAGGGTAATCAAGAAATATTTTCTAAGTTAATTTCATTCAAAGAAACCAGTACCGTGATAAACATTTAATAAGACAGAACACAGAACTCTTTGAATTTCATGGAGCTGCCTGTAGTTTTTATTGTAAGATTGTGAAATGTGTGACCCGGACACAAACCCCCCTCATCTACCCAAGATCTCTGTGGGAATCCCAAACTGAGCACAGGAGTGTTGAACAAAAAGTACTATTGTTAGTCCATCAAGCTTCTACAGAAAGGTTATTGTGTTCATAGCCAAAGCATAGTGTTTCTTAAAGATGCTGAATTTTGCCCAAATTATCCTAAAATGAGTTATGGAAAATTATCTCAGATCTTTTGTGATGCATCTTCTTGAGCCCATATAAATCATTTGTGGTATCCTCATTATAAAATGGGCAATTATAACAATGTTGCATAGTGACAAATCCTTTTCCGAACCTTGTTACCCTGGAAGAGAATCATGAACACCATCTAAACTGATTTGCCTTTATTTGTGTAATGCACACTGAACAAAGAGTAGTGAAGTTCCTCTTGCACAGTTCAAAAACCTAGCCTGGCAAATTTTCAGGACAGCACAAGAAGGAAATTTTTCTCTTGACTCATTCTTTTGTCCTTTGTGATTACCTCATCTGATTACCTCATAACACTATCTTATCTTGCTTGCACATTTGTAAGATGCCAATGGATTTCAAAAGACAGACATATTTATTTCAGTCATACTCCATTTAAAAGGTCATTTGCAGTGTTTTGTGGTTTCTTCTGTTCTCTGATATTTGTAATTTTCTCTTAGAAACCTAAATCAGTATTTCCTACAAATAACTATTCTTTGTTCATCTAAAAATTATGGATCTTAGCCTTGCAAACCTCATTTAATCAATATCATTACACTGGAGAACCCAGTAGTGCACAACAAAATAGATTGTGTTTTTAGGGGAAAAGATGAATAAAAGTAACCAATCCAGTTTTGTGCAGGAAAATTTCCCTGTAATTGCAAGAAAAAATGTTAAACTTTTATAAGTCTGCTATGTAAGCATTTTCCATATTGTTAGGTGTCTTTAGAATGTTGTTTATTTCAGACTTGAAAATTTTATATTCTTAATTAATAGAACACTGAGTAAACAAATAAAATTATCTTTTTAACTATTTCCTATTTGCAATATATTTCTTGGCTAGCTATGTACTTCTAAGTCTAAAATTTTGATTAGTGGACACTGTGCCACTGTGAAGTGACTACTGAAGATCACTGTTGTCTTACCAGACCGCACACTGCAGATCCATGAATTGCAGATGAGATGGGATATGTAGAGGAAAGCAGGCCCTGAGAAGAGCTTTTTCTTTAAGAGGATTTTATTTTCTTTTATTTTTTTCATAAAAGAATTTTTTTCATTTTCTAACTCTGAGGTTTATTACAAGTCATTTTCAGGTTTTGAACAAGTCAAACCATTTTTTTTTTTTTTTTTTAATGGAAAGAAATACAGAGATTTATATGCTTTGAAGATAAAATAGAGTCCCTGTGGAACAAATTGCAAATGCCTGAAGGATCCTATGCATATTAATAACATTGTTTGACTATAGAACAATTGTTTGCTATTTTAGGTAGATTTTTAGAGAACATAAAAAGAAATACCACTCCATGGCCCTTGTGGAAAGATGGGGGCAGAAGTGTCTTTTACAATTTTTTTTTTTTTTTAGAGCATCAATGAAAAAAAGAGCCAGAACAATGTCAAGATATTTTTTGTCAGATATTAACAACAGTAAACCTGAACAAAGGGGTTTATTACATTTAGATGCAAGGAAAAATGCTCTTACTTATGCACATACCTATATCACTATTTCTGCCTTGTCCTATAGTAGATATTTATTTAAGAGGTCTAAGAGAATTATCTAAGTGATCTAAGACAAAACAAGCAGTTTCACTAATGCTCCAGCAGACACAAGAAAAAAAGAATCTTACTGTAAATCAACTATGCAGTTAATGTATTTTTGCAGCAGAATTATTACACTGATGAGAGACTAGAATTTGCCATCCACGTGTCCTTATGTTGGAAGATACTCAGAATGTGTGTGACCTATGAATGTTCACCTTGCAGTGCATTATGTACATTTTAGTTCTGAGGGAGCTTCTTGTTTGTTTGTTTGTTTGTTTATTTGGGTGGATTTACTTGGTTTTGGTTTCAGTAGAAAACTTAGCAGACAATCTGATTTTAATGGCTCAGGACACCATGTATCATATGGCACACTGGTTGTATGTGTCATACTATGGCATGGAACTCATTTTATTGTTGCAATTACACTCAAACTGTGGAAGGTGTAGTGGAATAAAAAAACTGCAGACCTCAGACACTTAGAACTGCATACCTACTTTTATGTAGATATACGAATCACTACCCTTTTGGTATCATGCTAAGCATAGGTCTTCTACAGCTGAATTATATTCCAAAGCTTGTTTGTTACCTCAAATCAAAAATATTAGCTAAGTAACAGCAGTGTGTGTTGCAGATCCACGCTACTGTAGGTCAGTTTCTGGTGACCCACAGCCAGGCAGCATTTGACTTTGTCAAATATGTATCCAGGGACATATGAAGTACTCATGATCTCCTTCCAAGCCTTCTGTTATGCTCCATAATGACGTGGGTGTCCTGTAGATCCCTCTCATGTCTGTCGAGCACATGTGCATCTCTTTGATCTTTTATGGCATAGGATGTGATCAAATAGAACTGGTTGACTATGCTTAGGCAGCTAATTTCCACATTTCTTTTCTTCATGTAGCCTTAACTTGAGGCTGCTGTCAATGCACTACTATCACTACTACTACTACTACTACTACTACTACTACTACTACTCCACTACTACTATAAGTGTATACAAAGTATTTGATGAGCTTGAGCTGTATTTTGAAGTGGCTACTCTTCTTACCTTAAAGTTATTTTCTACAGTTAAAGCTTTCAGTACTTACAATTTATGCATATACGTATATGAGCTAATGCTTCAATTTACTTCAGTTATTGCTTATTATTAGATTACTATCCATACCTGAATATCTTTGAACTAGATTCTCTGATATCTTTATACCTACAGAAATCATTCCACTCAACTCATTCTTCAAATCAGTTTCTCACTATAACTTCTTTTTTCTAATGCATAAATCTTAAGTTTAATTACTTTGACTAAAGTTCCATGTTCAGGAGCAAAATCAGTGTACTTTGCAACTTTAAGAACAACTCACCGGTCCTACAGCCTGCTGATATTTATTGTGTGCTGACAGTGGTGGCACCTGATCTAATTTGAAAGAAGTAATTTATTTTAGGAAAAAATTCAAACCCTGAATGCAGAACGAGTCTAGTGATTGTAATAGAGCTGGGCCATGGCAGTAAGATTAATTTTTCCAATGTTATTTCACAAAAGTGAGCATCTGATCAACAAATATTGAAGTGCAGCAATTTACTTTCATAGAGCAGATTCTCTTTGCAGAATAACGAGATTATGTTCAAGGGTGCCACACAGATCATTACCCGTAACTCAAACATTTTTAGTAATTGAATAAAGATGTTAACCACTAGAATGACACTTATTTTAGTTGTGGTAAAAAATAATTTGCCCCTAATTTTAACTAATCTAAAGACTGTATAATGTAAAATAATTGACATACAAATCACTAGAAAGAAGTAGCAATGCTGTTTATTGTAAATAATTTTTTTTAAACCGAGACAAAGCACTGAATAATATCAAATTATTTGAATTACTATATAAAGGGCTCATCCTTTCAGTTTCAGTTGTACTCCTTCAGAATATAATGCTGAATTTAAGGACCTGAAAATATTTTAAAAAAAACCCAACACACAGAATGCTCCATAATAAATGAATATAATATTTACGGGGGGGGGAGGGGGGTGGAGCAAAGCTACATCTGGGTTTAAATTAGATGTGTGAATTATATAAGCCACAAAAACATATAAAACACAAAAACTTTTAATTTGTTATCTCACTCATTTTTAGTAAAATTCAAACGAGAAACAAACCATTTGTTTTCTCTCTACTGAAGATACTTCATATTTTTTCCTCTCAGTGACTTACAGATGTTGGAATCCAGAAGTCTCAAATAGGGGAAGATAATTTTATTGGGTTGTGGTGGTAACATGAGATGTTCTATCTGCTTCTCCAGATTTCAGGATTCCAACCTAAAGTATTTTGAGGCCCACATACCACACACAACTTTACCACAGAAGAAGCCACACAGATGACAGTAAGTAAGTAACAGTTCCAGAGTTGTGTGCAAAATAAAAACCCTACACCTTTTTTCACCTTAGAGTGTTGCAACATATCTTCTTTCCTTCTTTCAGTACCTGCTCAGAATCATTTTGAAAATGAGGGAGCTGTGACATGGTTATTGACTGTGAAGTGTATCTGAATATTTACCATGCATGGCATGCAGAATATATTCCTAAAAGGTAAACAAGTCAAAGAAATACTGCTTCTGCTTTTCCTAAGATGCTTATATAATTGTGCTTCTGGCTCTGACAGTACTATCTCAGTGGTGTACCATGTAAATAAAGAAAAGGAAGGAATATGCTCTGAGCATGAATATGAACCTTCTCCATGGCATCACTGGATTTATTTCTTTCCTTAAAGTGTTGGGTTTTTTTGTTTTGTTTTGTTTTCTTGCATTATAGATAAAAAGAAATAAAATCTGTTTTTCAGGTGTTAAGGAAAAAAACAAGGAGCTTGTATTTCTATTTTTTCAGTTTTCCATTTTGTTAATTAAAATATTTGTGGATTTACCATTTTTAAAATTATCAAAAAGTGTCACATAGGCAATATACCTACTTTTTTTCTCTTTTATCATCTTTTGTTATTTCAAATACAAGAACAATAACAACAAACTTTTTTTTTATTTATTTTACTTCTCATTTTAACTCAATTCCATCAGAGACATTTTATGGCATGGGTCATAAATGAGAGTTAGGCAGCAAAATTATTTGTCTAAGAGCCCCAGAACTGTTCTGCCTCCTTTGTTTGCAATTCTTTCTACAGCTCAGAGAGCTCCAATCTGAGCTGCAGTATATGATATAAATACCGCTTCAACTATAGATTTACTGTTGGTGAATAAACAGAGTAATATCTGTCCTCAGTTTACAACTTTTCAAGTACTGTAACTGGAAATAAATATTTTGTTCTTGTGCCCTTGACAATCCTTCCTTTGTTAAGCTTCTTTTCTCTTCCTGTTTCCTGTTTCTTTCAAATTAACACAATTCCATCTAACATTATATCTGGGAAATAACAGAGAACATTTGTGATGTGCATTAAAATTAACACATAACAGTAATGCCTTTTTATTTTGGTGTTTCTCTCCTCCAGTAAGTGTGATCTTTACACAGATAAGATAGTCTTCACTGCACCCAAAGATGTCTATGTTAAAGTGAATGTTTTCATTTCTCCTAAAAGGCGATACTTTGCTTTTTCTATATCTTGACTGAAAGTCTTCCACCAGTGGATGATAAGCAACATCTTGGAATAATGAAAGAAAATATTTTCTTTTAATATTATTAAGGAATTATTTTATAATGTCCAGTGGGGTTTGCAGGTGTAAATAAGTAATAATGTTAATGTGATGGATTTAATCAGTTCTCCATGGACCACCCTCATATGCTCTGTACACCACACCTCAAAAATCTCTTAGCACATATTTTCAGAACAGTTACATCCATAGAAGAAAAGTGACTGTGCCTGCAATTTTATTTCTCAGAAACAGAACCCTGCACTACAAAGTGAGTATTGCTTATTTATCTATAATATATATGCCATATATAGCCTCATGGATACTTACCCTTTATTTCACAGAACTGCTAACCTTGCTGGAAACAAAGTAACTGGATTTGAATGGGACCGTAATTTCATCCAGTTATAAAATGAATATAATACACCTGCTTAAAATTTGTGCCAAGTGATAAAAATAATTTAAAACTGAAAAATCTAATTTACAGATGGTGGAGCATGCCTACATTTACATGCAAAAGGCTCTGGATATTTGAAGTTTTTATATTAAGATAAGAACACATGTTTTTAATTGAAATGCAAAGAACATAATCACCTGTTTTAAACATCAGGCAGCCCTTCATGTTAAATATTAAACATTTTGAATCTGGTTCAAAACCATTCCCAAGAACAATTAACTCCCCCTTGCACACTTAAATATTTTTTATGTTATCTGCAAGCCACACAACTGGAAAAAGGCCAAAGTAAAATCTATTCTTGTAAAGTATATTTTAAAATGAGAAATATTTTTAACTGTGCATCACATTGAGGTTTGTTTTAACCATCTCCTTGATGTCTGCTGAAGGCAAATGACTCCTTCACTGTATTTAGAAAACTAATAAATACCAGTCAAAGAAAAAGAAATTGCACTAATCTTGATCATTTTGCCAAAAGAAGAATTAAACCTGGTAGTAAGTAGTACAGTATTTCTACTGAATGCCTTTCAGGACAGGAATCTGAGCCTGACTGAAGTTAGAAGTGATATCAAAATTATGATAAATGAAGATGGTGTAAAACATAGGGATTACACACTCCATGGCCACACTTATGCCATGTGGCTGAGAACACACGTACTACACTGCACAGTACTATAATTTATGTAATATTCATGAGATATCCTGGCCTGTTGCCATTTTCAGGCATTTTTCCAACCATGAACATGATGTTCTCTATACCTCCCCTGAAGATAAATTAAGGCCATTTGGTGGGAGTTTAAAAATACAGTGACATACCCTTCCGCCAAATACATGAAACAGACAAGGCCTTTTGCAGTCTGGGGTCTATACTTAGTATTTGTTTGAAATTCAGCTGCTTGCATGGTCTGTGGATCAAACAACCTTTGAAGTATGTGTGTTTCATGACAGAGAAATTATTGCATAATCTGTACATTTTTCATCATTTTCTAAACATGTAAATGAAAGTCATGTCTCTAACTTCCCTTGTTCCAAAGTTAAAAAAAAGCTCTCACACAGAGTATAGGCTCCTTAAAATAATAATCCAAGTAGAAAGAATGTGATTGATACAAGCAAATATATGAGACACAAACTTTAGCTGATATAAAATAATTATATCTGTTTATATCAGTACATATATGTTTCATATATTTACTCATATCAATGGCATGTTCTTTATGTTTGGATTATTATATAAAATACACATTAAATATTATATATAACATTACATATATAAGTTTTTTTGCATTTAATTTGAACCTTCTAATGTCACTGAAATTGTTACATGAGTCTACATGAGTTCCACTCTTACTTTCTCACGCATATATAAACAGCTCCCACTCATCCTACTGATTGCTTCCCATGCTAATTTATAGAATGTAGCTCTTCTCAGGCAATGATTTGAAATCCCATGTGCCCTTTCAAGGTTTGTTATTCTGCTGGAGAGGATAACTGTGCTAGAAGTTTGTTCTTTCAGTGTAAAAATCCTGCATCTCCTAGCTGCCTTCCAGTTTGGATCTTATTTCCTTTTATTCTGCTGGAGAGGATAACTGTGCTAGAAGTTTGTTCTTTCAGTGTAAAAAACCTGCAGCTCCTAGCTGCCTTCCAGTTTTGGATCTTATTTCCTTTCTCATATTTGGTCATAATGTATTTGCATAGTCCAGGTACACAGTATTGCCATTGCTAGTAACAGGCCATAAGCTTGGTACTTCACTTGCCAGGCCTGCTCTGTCTGGATTTTTCCTTACCTCCAGATTCATGTTACAACAGTTTTATACAGAGAATAACAATAAAAAATAATAAAAAAAAAATCACATAGAATGTGGAATTTACAGCTCTAATGCAGTGATGTAGTACAGAGAAATTTACATCTCATACAGCAGCAAAGAGTCTAAGAAGTGGAGACACAGGGCATGGGGAAGAGGAGCTCAGATATGGGGTGGTGATAAGACATGAGGCACAGGCTTGGCACTGGAGATGCCACACCTAGAAACAGCTCAATTACTGTCAGTTACAGAAATGTAGATCTGGAGATGGACAAAACAAGTGTTTAGGTAATGAACAGAACAAAAACCTAGTATCTAACGTATATAAAGGGCACCATATATAATAAACTGGGATGTAACACAACATTGCAGACCTATGAGGAAAGAAGAAAGTGTAAAGCTCATTAATTAACACATACAAAGTACCACAACTGGATACTGAAGGAGAGAGGAAAAGCTCTAAACAGCATATTCATTCCTGCAGAGGACTCCAGAGGCTGACAGAGTTTTGCCTGTAAGCATATATAAAAGCAGAGTATTTCCTTTAAAAGCATCAGACCAAGGACCTTTATCAATATAACAAGGATGCTAAGAAACTAAGCCATAAAACCTGACTGTTGCATTTTGAATTCTCTTATGAAAACTTTTTTTGTCTTTAATAATTGGATCTAGTCTAATGATGATTCTTGAACTAGATTTTTCAGATTTTTGTTAGAGAAAAAACAACATTTTGATTTTATTTTTACAGATAGATGTATTTTACTTCCTCTTTGCCCATAAACAATATTTTGACCATAACACTAATTTGCTTTTAGTTACTCTTTCCTGTAAAGGGTTTGTTCCCACAGGGGAAGATTGATTTCAATTTACTTATTTATGCCCAGATTCATCCCGCTGAACTTGATGCTTTTAGCTGATACATCTGAATAAGGGTGTATTCCATCAAGTGCTTCAGTGGAGAGACACTGGCATGCCCAGAAGGCGATTCTGCTCTTTGTGACACTGCACAAGGGAACTTGTTCATTTTATGAAAATTGGAGAGAAAAAACAGGGCTGATTCCTAATTTAAGAAACCAAAAGAAGTACCAAGTCAGTCAGAATGAATCTACCCCTGAATAGATAAACCTTGTTTAGGGATGAACATGAGGATTACTGCTATTTAAAACCCTTTCCTGTTATCAGTTACTAAATCCTGATAGTTGCATAACGGCACAACACATATATAACATATAAAAGTAAAAATTTTTACTACAAAGGGACAGCAGAAGTATCAGTAAAATAGCATACAGTATTTATAAACATTTTTCACTGTGTTATAAGTGTAGGTCATGTGCAGAATGAATAAATTCAGAATGATATCAGAAATTAATTTCACTCTAAGTAAAAAAAATTAATTGTTCAATGACACAAAGTAGTGCAAATTGTATGTAGTGGAATTGAAGTTCTCCATCAGCAGGCTATGTTGAATTACCATGACTCTATGTAGCAGGAGACCAGGAAGAGTTACTAGAATGGAAGAAAATAGAAAGAATATGAAAGAATTTTCTGGGGGAAAAAATATTTTCTGAAAAGGAAGAATCAATCAACATTGAGTACTTGTTCCTGCTTTTTGCTATCTTTTCTTCTGCTTCTCCATCTATTTAAGACAATAAAGAGACTTTTAGATGTCTGTAGTTCATAATGAATGGATCTTGGACCTGCAGATAACAGATAATTCAGAAGCTATTCATTATGCAAAAGCCCCAAATTTTAAGTCACAGAGGGTAACTCATTAGGAGCCTAAAATTCTCGAGTGTCAACATTTCAGGCTGTATTTAGCCTCATCCAGATCCTCCACAAAGACTGTATGTATCACAAGATGTTTCTTTTAGTCTGTGAGCTGAAGAGCTAGGGAGAGCATGTAATCCTCTTCCTTGCCTTGTCTGTTGCATTCTGTAATCGCAGGTATCACCAACAGAGGGAATATTGTGATTTTTATGGTAAAAAAGTTCAACTTCCATCATAAAATATATGAACTGGAGTATCTAGAGAGTAGTAATATGTATTTTGCATTCTTGGCCTCCAGAAATACGTAGGTTAATTAATGTAGTTGAAAGATATTTATTGCTTTGTCTACAAATGATAGTAAAGAAAAACATTCATCAAAAGAGCACATTCTAGCTAATTTTTAAAGAATTCCATGTTCTCATTTAGATAAGTTGAAAATAAAAGATTACTTGAGTAAAAGTTTTTGAGGTCTCTAAACCTGAAGAAGTGAGTAGTTAAAATCTCTTTATTCGTATTTAACATAAGGACCTTTTTTTCTAATTTTAAACATCTTCAGTATTGATACACTTCTGGGTTTGTGCCTTTTTTGAAAGATAAAACAGGTTTTCGATGTTTTCTTTCTTCAGTACATAAAACTCTACCATATGTGGAGCAACAGAGAACAAAAGGGCTCAAAAATCATAGGCTCAACCTACTTGAACCTACTATTTCAAATAGTTTTCTGTAAATGTTTAGAACAACGTTTCATAGAACCTCAGTTTCCAGATGTACAATTCCACAGTAATTTTGCTAACAGATAGCACAGACATTAAAAGGAAAGACCAAACAAAAAAAAATACTCACTATATTTTTGTGTTTCTACAAACACATATATAAATTAATCTTCTATGATGAAAAAGTAGCACCAATCTCTGATAACCATGAATCATCAACTCTATATTAACTGTAAGATAGAAGTGAGATGTTTTTCCATTCTATGTACAAAACTCTATGCACTGAATTTTTTGAACTTGTTAAAAGCCTGAAAAAAATCACTGGGACCATACAAAACTTTGTAATCTGTAGCCATGAGGTACAGGTGCCAGTATCCATTCACCTTGATGCTTGCTAAGCTGGGCACTAATATTATCACATTGAAGAAATTTTTTTTTATCACAACTATCTGGCTAATATTCCTTGTGACGTTCACTTCTTTACTCTTTTGTGACAGCTCTCATTGTAATTTTCTTTCAAATGAGAAAGCGGTCTACAGTAGAAAGCTAAGAAAATTGTTTAAAAAAAGAGCATCTGGTGAATAAGGTTGGTCATTGTTAAAGAGCTGCTTCCTTGCAGAAGATGAAGGAAAGAAGAATTAAAACATTAAATGATGCAAAGACTGTCATGACAATAAACTTTTCAATTCTTTAACCCACACCATTCTTGAAACTGCATGCACAATGAAACGATTGAATGTCAGTTATAGTGCACTTTAACAAATCTAATTTATATAGTTTGGCATGGATTTTTTTCTATTCATATTTTTTTTTTTTTAAAGTTCATGTTTTAAAAATAAAGTCATTCATATCCTTGAATCTATGCATACTGAACAAAAAACAGCTCACACTCTGAAATGTGGTATTTCTGCCTACAGCATCAATTAGTTTGGCAACAGATCTTAATTGTTATAAAAATAACAATGTTCACACTTTTTTTTTTCTCTTCCCTCAGGCATTTCAGGAAAAACTAAAGGCTTTGATATTGTTTTAAGAAGACTATTGGCTATTTTCATTTGTTCTATTACATGTTTTTAATGATGCAAACAGGTGATGTTTGTATATTTGTGAAAGCATGAAAATCTCTGAAGCAAACAAGTAAAGGGTTAATGTGTTGGAATACTTCCAGAGAAAGGTGAATGTGGACCAAAGTTAGAAAGACAGGATCTTCATAGAAGAGTTTTGTTCATATATTGTATTTTAAAGTTATCAAAATTAGATTTTAATAACAAATTGTACAAGATAACAGGAAGCTGTGCAAACATAGGAAGGAATATGTATTCATATTCATGAAATATAGACTCAGTTAATACAGACTAATTCGTTCTGCTAAAATGCTGAAAGACAAGAATATTTGTAGACTTTCATCACCTTTCTTGATTACAGTTTATACTTCCTCAATCGATGTTTGGAAAAGAAAACCCCATGTAAGCCTAGGTTAAACTTGAGGACACACAAAAGCTGAACCTTAGGACTGTTTAGTCCTTTCCCATTATTTGAAACTGGAGACATTCAAAGATAGTCATGAGAACTACAAGTTCAGCATTTCTTTCTAGATAATATCTGTATATACATTTTATCTTTCAATTATGTTGCTGTTCTTATCACAACCACAGCCCATCTCAGCAAAAGAGGGTGGATTTTGCTCCTATCTCCTGGTTAATCACCAAGACCTATAAACAGCTGTAACTATACATTTTGTCCTCTGTTTTAATTTAAAGGCACCTATATTATTAAGTATTAAAAAATCCCATTCCCCCAATACAAGCAGCCCTTATGGTGCTGATTTTTAAATTTTTTTATCATAGAGGACATGCTACTAATAATTTCAATATGTTGTTTTACTTCACAATTTGACCATGAATTCAGTATTTCTAAAAAAAGAGAGATTATTCTTTTCCTACACTAAACAGAAGATAAAGGTCTACATAAGAAAATACCATAGCCATTCCAGATATGATTTGGTGGGGGGGGGATGGTGTGTGTTTCTTTGTTTCATTTTCTATTTAGATTTTTAACTATTTGATTCCATAATCCAGAGTGGCAGGTTAACTAGATTACATTCCCAGAAAAATGGCTCTTATGACCATACATAATGTCTGTTCTCTAAATAAAAAAAAAATAGGTTTCATTGTTAATAATGGTTATCAAACAGTTTTTCTCCATATTGATTTTATCCACAAATTTTCACATGGTGATGAAGTCTAAATTCTGTGAACACTGCATTCAACTATATTAACCACAAGTCTTAGATTAAATAACAGCTGTTCTTTTCTAGATTTGTTTTAGACTCTCTTTTTTTCTACCTTGTGCAGCTGAGAATCAGTCATCTTGTGAAAGTGATTGTGACAGCACCCTGACTTACTCAGAGCTTTGAGGTAAATTTATTTGTACCTTTTCCATGCAGTAAAATACAAGTTCAACAAAATTACTTTGAATCTCAAAGTCTAGATTTCATTACCTGACAGAAAACATTGTTCAAGAAACATTGGCTCACAAAAAGTGCATATAATTTTCATTACAGTAGCCATCCCATCTCTACAGAGTCACTACTATGATTACAGTGGAATTTTTGTTTCCTTTATGAGGAAGACAGCAGGCATTTTATGCCTCCAGTGAATTTCTACAGTCTTTCTGAGATAGGCGGAAAAGGTTGTTTCTTTTTATAATGACCAGCTAAACTGTCCAGCTGTCCCAAGCATATTTTAAACTCTTCTTTCATTGTCAGATTATTTATCACAAAGGTAACTGTTATTGCTATTCAATCCTATAAACAGCCTTCTGTAAGAAACACTTTCTTAAGAAAATACGTGATGATTTAGCAGGACTTCATGCAAAAGTTTTCTTAGAAGTTTTTTCATTTGTTTTGTACAGGGAACCAGTTGTAACTTTGCAGAGAAATATCTAGGTTTGCTCATGGGCAATGTACATGGATCAGCAATGTATCCTTGTCACAAAGGCCAGTAGCATCCCAGCTGCATTATGAAAACTCTTGCCAACAGGCTGAGGGAAGTGATGGTTTCCCCCATCCCCAACCCTTGTGAGTCCACATCTGGAGGTCTGCTTACCCGTTGGATATACTGAAGTGAACCCAACAAAGCGCTTCATGCTTAGGGACTGGATCATGCTTCATATGAGGAAGATTGAGAGAGCTGAGTTTATATAACATGGAGAAAAGAGGGCTACAGAGCCTTATCCACAGCCCCCAAATACTTACACAATCTCTTTTCAGGTGTGTGATGGGAGGACAAGAGAGCTATAAATAGAAACAAGGGAGGTCCAAACTGAAAATCAGGAAAATCAATGAAACTATGAGGCCAACCACACAGTGGATCAGGTTGCCCACAGAAACTGTGCAGGCTTCATATTCAGAGGTTTTCAAGACCTGTCTGGCCAAAGTCATGAATGTCCCTGTCTGACATCAAAGCTGTGTCTGCTTTGAACAGGAGCCTGGACCAAAAAACTCCACATATGCCTTGAATCATCCTGTAGTCCTATGGTCCCATCCTACTTGGTCTCCATTTGCTTCTTTCAAAGACCATGATCTTCATTTATCTACCATCTTGATACTACCAAGGTGTCTTGAATGTGGGACACCTCAAATTGCTTTATAGCACTGTATATAACACATTGAAGCCATACCAAGGCCTCCCTATTTTAAATAGATAGCTAAGTTCCCATTACAGTCAACTCATACCTAATGTGGGTTTCAATGATTCAGAATGAGGTGCTCAGTGAAAGGCGATGAAGTGGACAACTGTAAGTTATCCAAGACACACAGAATATATTTTTTTGCTATAATAAATAACATGTCAGATAACCAGAGCCTCAGAGGAATCATTGATGACCCTCAGTGATATTGCACAGAGTGTGACACTTCATAGGACCAACTTTTAACCTTAGTCATGAAGTCAGTGTGGTTTAACTTACTTCAAATCAGACATCTATGGCTGGCTCCAATTTTGTAAAGTTGTCATCAAGTGTAAAAATCAAATGCTCAGAGGTGTCTGACATGACACTGTGGCCTTGCACATATAATAGGATTTATGGGAGAGCCATGGGCTTTTTGAGGTGGCAGCTGGACACCAGGACAAATACCCTAGGGTATTCTACAATGACAGAAATATGTAGCCAACTAATTAATCTGAATATGCTCTCTGTAGTCTGCTGAGCAGGGTCCCAGTTCAGCTGCCATGTATGTAAGGTTTTAATGTAATTTCAAACACCCTTAGTGGTCATAGTATCTGCTACACGTATCACTGATGTACTCTAAACATTACTAGATACCTTTGCAAATGACAATTGAAGAGTTTCAAATATCCTTAGGAATGTTTATATATATATGTATATTTATACATATGTATAAATATATATTTTTATATATATACACACACACCCACAACCGGCATATTTACCCAGCTATATTTGCATATCTAAGTTTAGAAATTGACCATCTGGAACTGTATTTTACCCAAGGAAACATTAACTGTGTTGTGTAATAACTAAGAGTCCTTTCCAAACTGCTGACTCCTCAGGCAAGGAACAGATTCTGAGAGTCAAATGCTGATAAACTATTCTGGATAACATCACTTCCTTTGGTTACAGATTTTCATTGATGGTGGAGCAACATTAAATCGATAAGAGATAAGATTTGAACTGGAATTTTATTTTAGTTATGCAGTAGCTAACTCTCCAGAGTTTCAATTTTCTAACTAAAAGGTTGTTCTCATTTAGACAGTGCTATTGGCCACATGTCTGGGAAACTGCTCAAGACTTAATACTGAAATTACCTAAATACTAGATTAACTAAAAAGAAAATTAATCCAGCAGTAAAGAAGAAAAAAAACCTCTCTCACTATTCTTCTTTGTTGACTAGTACTCAAGTTGCAATTCAAGTTTTGATACATGCACATACATATCACTCTTAAAAATATAAAATAAGTATAAATAAAACACACATTGTTTTTTATTTATTCCTTTAAAATATCTATTCATAAAGATTTATGTAAATTTTCTTAATCAAAGCTATTTTTACTTTATGAAGTAGAATTAAAACTTTGCTGGCAGTTGCATTCAGACAGAAATCTGCAGACCATCTGTGACTTGAAACAACAGCACATAGCCAGACCATCCCTGCTCTCAGAAAAATACTAGCCCACTTGACTCTTTAATGATTGCCCAGAAGGCACATTTCCTACTCGGACAATGAAATTGGCAGCTCTGGCACATTCTTCTTAGCACAAATGATGTTGTATCCTTGTTTTAATTACTATCATAAGAAAATCACAGGAACAGTATGAGGTTTATTTCATGTCTTCTTTTCTTTTTCCTAATTTCTTTCTTTTTTTTTTTTTTGACTTTTGGTCTAGAAAATTTGGGTTTGCTTGTTTTCTTTCTAACAATTCTAGAACCTTCTGTAATGTCTGCTTGTTCATGAACTACTACAGCAAAAAATATTTTAAATAACTACAGAAGATATCATGAATCATTATATAGTTTTGCAAGCAAATTAACAAAGACCATAAGTAAGAATACTCAAAGAAGGATAAAAATTCAACTGTAGCTGGTAGGATGAGTAGGGAAAATATTAAAACAAAAAATACCATCAAAAAGTATGTGCATCTGGAGTGATAAAATAAATACAGTTTTCCTTCAAATGAAAGAAGGAGGAAAAAACAAGAAACAAAATATGGGAAAGATAATCTTAACATTCTTGATGCTGCTGAAATTCCAGGAACAATGAGAATTACATATGATCTATTCAGATGATGTGAAATATAAATATAACAACATTTGTGTATAGAATCTGCATTAGTTTTGTTTATCTTATTATTAACCTTATTGAAAAGTCTTAGCAAATACAAACAGTGTTCTTTCTGGGAAGAGATTTTTCTCCTACAGAACATCAATTTGCTACTTACAGAATCAGCACCTTATAGCTACGTTTGAAAAGCATATTCACCTAATTTTTGTAGTCCTCAGAGACAGAGAATTTAAAGGCAATTAAATTGTGCTTATAATTTAGGTCATATTATAGCTTCTAAATGAGTTACAAATTGTTGGTATTAATTATACATTAACTTTAAATAGGTCTTGCCTTTTAATATAAAACCAATTTCCTGATGGCTGTGGATTTTTTCATCTTCCTCTTTTGGCTTGTAAAACCATTTGTTTACTCTATGCACATGTGCTAAAATAATGAATTCCTGATGAAATCTGGTGCAAACGAATGTTCTGTTCTTTCACTTCAAAGCTGAGTGACTTTTGGACTCATGACAGAATTGGTTAGAGACGCATGTATTTATAGGAGACATTGTAATAGGCACACATAGACCTACGACATAGCAGGTCCTACACCTCCAATAGGGATTATTTTCCCATTAAATCATTATATTTTACTTTATGATGTCCAAATAGATATTTTGCACTGATAAAAAATCTTGCCATTTAAAAAATATTTTATATTTTCACATAGATTAGAGACTCAGTGCTGAATATAGAAGTTTACTGCAAAGAAGATAGGACTAAGTAGTTGTATGAGCTATCATGTTTTTTCTGGGAGTTCTTAGAAGCAGGTGACTAGGTTTTATAAACTTGTCCTTGTACTTTTTGTCTATAACTCCACTCAGGGTGTGTGTGACATGGATTTAAGTTTATGTTGCTGATATGCACAAAACTGACAAGAGATCTTTGGATCTGTAAAAAACATGACATTCCTAAGACTGCAAGAGCTTTTATTGTCAATTCTGTATTACCTCAGAAACAATGGTGTGTACAGGCAGATGGCAGTTTTTCCAATAAGTGGCAGCTCCATGCTATGGCCCATTACCTCTAATGCTCACCAAAGAATCAGATGAAGAATCTATTTACTCCTATCTGATACAATACTTGCATTACAGTGACTGATAGCTCATTTGAGACTGTTTGACTCAGAGAAACAGAATGACACTTTTAAATTCTGGATTTTGACACTTTTCATTGTAAATTTGTATAATAGCTCAATGGGAAATCCAGCTGCCAAGTAATGCTGTTTTTTTTTTTTTTCTGCTGACCTGGTAGAGCAATGCTTTGCGGAAGTATTCCTGTTGTAATTTATATAGCTACAAAGACATGCCATATCATTAAACACCATTTTCTTTTGTTTTTGGTTTTTTTTTCTTTAAGCTATTTTTGCTGTGGTTTTAATAGACATACATAGCTTGCATTAATAGAAGATTTAAAATCTTGATGATGTCATCAAAACACTTGTTAAAATATTCCAAGACAAATAACTTAAAAAAGATCAAATTTTAAAGGATTTTAGTACTTTCAGACTTGCCAAAGATGTGCAGCAATTGATAAAAGAAGGACTTAAAGGAGCATAAAAGTAACTGATTTGGAGAGAGATTAATTTATATTCCTAAATTTATTTATTTATTTACAGAATAAAGTCATTAAGGGACTGTCCAAGTATATTATATTTGTATCAGTGAAGAAGCCATATGCCCTTTGCATTGACAAAAAATCAAAATACTAAATCAGACTAAAAAAAAAAAAAAAAAGGAGAGAGAAGAAATAATGGCATAGAGTAGAAAAACAGGGTGAAAATGTAGGGTGAAGAATGTCTACAGATATTTGCCCATCTTATGAAGCATGTATCTTCAGATTGGCAATAGTTGCAAGCAGGAGGATCTCTTGGCAGAGAAGTTGATTGTTCAAGTGTATTTCAGTCTGTCCTATCTGAAGAGGGCTAATGTCCTGTAAATAGTGGTCTTATATCTTCTGAACAGGCAAGATGCCATACTGACAGATGGACATGAATATTTACATGAAAAATATTCTTATATACTTCCCATTTGAGTTTTACAGTCTCTAGTCTGGCAGACTACAGAAAACTACAGAAAGAGTGTTGCAGCAAGTTGTAGGCAGTTTTTGAAAAACTACATGCTATTATTAATTTAAATAATTAAGCTTTGGAAAGAACAACCTCATAGAAGGCAATCTAACTATTTCTTGATCCTGTAAATTAAGCTTATTGATTTAGAATTATCAAAAGAAATAAACATGATATTACAAGGAGTTTAAATCTCAAGACATTTCAAAGACAATTGAAATTAAGTCATTATATGGATCTTAAAATCTAAAATATTTCCCTTACACCTTCCTTATTTAGCTGATTACCAAAAATTCTAAAGCTCAGTCACAACTATTTGCACATTGAAAAAAAAGAAAACTATGACTTTTCACCAATACACATGAGTTTTAATGAAAAAAAGAAGTGGCTCAAAAAAAAAAAAAAAGGTCAAATACTAATGCTTCTAATATTTTCCCAGCACTCATTTTTAATTTAATCTTTTTCTTTCTTTCATAAGTAAATAAATAAAATGAGGCTATAGTATGGTTCAGATCATGTAGGTCACATTATTATGAAACTAATGCATAGTGACATTATGCCACCTGAAATATTCAACCAACAAAGACCCTTGTCTCTCAGCCTCAATGTCATTTTTAACTAGGATTTAGTCTTTTTTTTCCCTTGAAGTTACAACTCAAAAGATTTGAAAAGTTCCTATATAAAAAATTGAAACAGTAAAAATCTGTATATAGTTGTCAAGATGATCTAAGGTGAGTAAACTGCTCTTTGAAGTTTTTAGATGGGCCTAAAAACAAGTTCAACAAAATTATTGGAGTAAGAAGGATTTCATGATCCAGTCTCATGATCTTATACAAGATTTGTCTATTTGTCAGGTAATTTAGAATAGACTTGTTCATGACTTAGTCTGAAAATTTTGGTATTTGTGAATGTGTAGAGAGACTTGATTCTAAACTCCAGCATAATGCATAAAAAATCATCATAAATTTAGTGAAGGCAACTATTTCTAGGTGTCAATTCTGTTCAGCAAATAACTCACTGTCTACTATGACCTGCTGTAAGGGAAATATTTCCCTTCTCAAGAACCTTGCTCAGAGCTAAGTGAGGTATAGAAAAAGAAAAGTTCTAAAGGACTAGATACATACAATCTCTCCAAATTCTGCCCCAGGTTACTCTAGTAACCAAAAATACAAATCCATTCCTAGAATAAAATGCTGCTCCCTAGAGCTTGAATTTCAGAGACAGCATGCACATGCTTCATTACTACTCACACAGGGGAAAAGAGCTTGAAATAGTGCAACAAGATACTCTTTTATCACCCTTCATTTTAGCTAATCAAAATGTGGCACCCATTTGCTGTGTAACATGATTGTCAAGAGGGGAAGTTGTGCAACAGAGCTGGATAATGTGGGTCGACACCCTCATTAAGGATGATACAAATTCAGTAAAGCAAGCAAATTGAAAGCATAAGTTAAGAGCAGGCCTCCTGAGGTTGAGGAGAACTTGTTTCACTTGATTAGGAAAGCACTTCTAATGAGGATGCAGAGTAAGAAGATGCAAGGGTTGCCCTAGCAAAAATATTTGTTGTCCATAATTAGGAGTTTCCAGTTCTATGCTCAACAACAACAGGGTTTCATAGCCATCTAGAACAAAAAATTTATGGAATATATGCAAAGATGTTGTAATTGACTATGCAAGACTAAAACAGGACTACAAGTCTTACATCATTTTGTTTCAGTTAAGAGTTTTTATATGTACTCAGTAGGAAGCAGAGTATTGGGTTTTGGGGTTTTTAAAGTTGTTTTGATTTAGTTTTAACTTTTTATTTGTTCACAAGAGAAAATAGTGTTGGTAGATTGCATTGAGAACATAACAGAAAACATACCATATTTATGTTCTATACAGTCTTGTTTTTCTAATTAAATATATTTTTTTTCTCAGAAAGGCAAGATTCAAGCTAGCTGTACAAACATTTGTTTAATATCCAAATCATTGCTTACAATGTGCATATAAATTTGTTTCTGCACACTTGGCAACTTATAGCTTATTCCCACTGCTGATGCCAGCATTTATAACTGCATTGATACTTGGATTATTTTATAGTGATTGGTTCTGTAATTCTATCCCCCTACTGACTAGTCTGAACATATCTAATCCCTTTAAACAAATAGCACATTCATTCTCCATCTTACTGACATTTGTGTTGGGAAGTTGAGCAGGTATAAAAGGTTGATTTATTATGTTTCAAGGAAATAAGTGAAATGTCTATATTTCCTGGTGCATTGTGTAATGAAAAACATTGATCTTTACATTTATAATATCATGCTAAATTTTGGTGCTGCAACAGAAACTGCAAGGTTTCATGCTGCTCCTCTTTTTCCCACCACTCAGCATTGTCGCTTATAGACTGTTCTCTCTCTTTTCTCTCACAATTTTTTATTGCAAATTCTCTGCCCCCCTACAAATATTGATTTTTAAGCATTTAACCTCATTTCAGTTAGTAACTGCCTAATTCAGCTGTCTGAAAGAGAAAAGGCAGTCATAGTTCCCTGTCCATAGGTACTATCAGCAGAGAGGCTAAGTATGTATTACCAGGAGGCAGGCAAACCCACACACATACAACATGTATACATATATTCACAGACAGACACACAGATCAGCACAGACCGTCAGCACTCACAAGGACACAGACAACACCTATGGCCCTTTCCTGTTTCCCTCTCTGATCAGGATGGTAGTTCATTAGTGGAAAATACATACGACCCATGCTCCACTGACTGACAGTCAAAGCCCTGTACAAACCCATGCATATGGAATAGATTGATTTACCCTGAAAAAGAGTTAAAAATGGATTTTAAGAAGAAAATAGGAGAGACTGAAGTGATCAGGTGCAAAGAATGGCCATGAGTATGGATTAGCAACCTGTTTGTAACTGACCAACACTTTTTATGCCTTTTTCCTGTCTATGTCCCCATAGTTGCTCTAATCCAAACCTCCTTGGTCTATGTATTTCTCTCCCTTTGACTCCTCCACTAAATAGCCAATAAGATGTCTTGCACAACCTCTGACTATTGTTTGTGGTAACTTATAATGACTCTTGTATATTCTCAAAATCTACTTAGGTCATCACATAATAAATTCTGTTTCATTTCCAAATTCTTTCCTCTTCATCCTGTAGTACAGACAATAGGCTCTTCCCCTTTGTTTCCAAGACTTCCTGGTGTATGTTGCCCTGTTTCTTATTGCAGATTACCAGTGCACTAAATGCTCTTGCTAGGCAGACCTCAGGAGCAGACATGTCTGTGAGGTACCTGTTCGCTGAATAGCTTGGTATCTTCCTCCATCAGTCATACTTCTCATCTTTGCAAGATTCCTTTCACTCATGGTATTAGACTTTAAATAAATAGCTTAAAAATTTTCTTGTTTCTCTTTTTCCATCTGAACTCCTCTCAACATTTCTATTTCCATATCTATATTTTCTATGGCTTTTGAGCACTTAATTTTTTACTTTTACTGTTCATCTCTGCCACCTTTTTCTCTATTTTATAATTTAATGAGTACATGGAAATGAAATACTTCATCGACGTTAGGATTTAGTTAGAAATTTTATTTTAGCAGAATGGGAGAATCCATGTTGAGCACTGGCACAGAAGCAGTAGTTACTATGTGTTCTGTTTGGACAGCATAGTAGATAGTTTCCTACATCCACCATACCATTCTAATTACAAAAGCCTATTACATGATCATTTCTGTCCAGTAAGCCTTAGTTCCCACTAATATCACTTGTCAGACACCTAAATCTTCTCCAAATTCTGCTTCTGTTCTGGCACTACTTAACACATATATTGCCCATTTGCTTGTAAATCTGCCTCTCTGATCTGTTCCACGTATGAGACAGGAGGATCACACATGATGTAACATAAGGAATACTCCCACACAGCCAAGCAACATTAGAGAAAGACTGATCAGACTATCAAGATATCCAGCTATCAAGACTATCCAGGATGAAGTCACTGAAACTGAGAAAATGTCATGGAAATCAAGGAACAGATGATCCATACAAAAATGCACACAGTAAAAAATCACTCACTGACATTGCTTCCAATGAAATATCATTCTAGCATGGTAAAACACTGTGTTATTGCCTTCTCTTAACCATTTATGTTCATTTTATAATTAAAATATGTAAATAATATTCTCTTAATAATACAGTCTATGTTTTGGCAGCCAGATTTCCCTCTTGTTCTCATCCACATGCAGCCTATGCTCACATGAAACACATACAGGCTAGATTCCAGTGGAAGAATGTCCTTTTCCCAGAAAATATCAGTACTTAAAAATCAACATAATCTGAATAACTTGATTTGCAATTCTTCAGACTGATGATACTGATTTGTCATAATATTTCACCAAAATCATGGATAAGACATATTTGAATATCCATGGCTAACATTTTAGCTGTACGCTGCTTCTCCAATATTAACTGAAATATGGTCTTCTATAGTGAGTTATGAACTATGTCCTTTTTTTTCTTCTGAAATGAGAGAAAATACTTACTTTTCTCACTTTAAAATAAAGTTAAAATATATTCTAAACCAATATGCAAGCACCAATTAACCATTCTCCTGTAACTCATGAACACATAGAAGATACATCATTTTGCTAACAGCTTTTCCTATTGTGGTTGATAATTGAAGAAGGCACAAATTCATTTGGAAACAAACAAACAAAAAAAAATGTGGCTGCTCTTTACTGCTACGTCTATTGATAGTATTAATAATAATTTCATAAAATCTATCTACTTAGGAAGGTATGATACAGAAATCCGTGTGGCTTCTTTGACTTAACGATAAAAAACATTCCTAAAGTCTGAGAATTGTCATGCAAAAAAAATATATGGAGTATCATTATGTAAGAGGGAAAGACACAGCAGGATGAAAGAATTACAGATATTTTAATTTTCACTAGAATAAAAGCATGCCAACCTAGAATATGCAGTTAAAATTGCATTTTAATTAAGTTCATTACACACTACTATGCATAATTAAGGCAAATCAAATACAGAAAAGTCAGTCTTTCAAAGCTGAAGAATATAATTCATGCTATAAAAATGTATTTAAATCAAGATTGGACTGTAAAGTTTGGAGCAAAGATTTTGACCAAGGATTCTGAAATAAGGAAGGGTGGGAAATGGAAGAGAAAATTGAGTTCCCTTCTATTTTCCAAAGGTAATGTTGTCTTAAATCTGTGCAATGTCCCTTGAAATAGAACATACATGTTTATTTCCAGCCTTCAAAATAATACTGGCAGGACTTCAGGCACATGGATTTTTTTCCCTTAAAAACAGTGTTTCTCGGTATAAATAGATTCCAATTTTTTTCCTTTTTTTTTTTTT
>VZTJ01003167.1:492603-530346 GCA_013397795.1 Orthonyx spaldingii
GTGTGGGAGGGACGTTCCACAACAAACAAAAATCTTTTTCTCCTGGGCGGCTGCTAGTTGTGAAACTGAAAACCATAAAAACTGTATTTCTTGTAAAAAAATCAACATAATAAAACAAAAAAAAACTCCTCTCCCTAAATAACTGAAGAAAGACTAATTTAAAAGTAGTAAACTAACTAAAAGTCAAAGTGTTGTTTTTTGTATTGTCATTAAAAAAAATGGAGAGGTGAAAAAAGCAAAAGTGTTCTGACGAGTTTGTTCTAGTTCTTAATTTTTTTTTCTTCCTTTTAAATCTGTTAATAAACTTTCTTTATATTCTTTAAAGTTTAAGCCTACTTTACCTACTCCTAATCCTTATCTCACAGCAAAATTAAATAAAATCTAGTAAGTGTACTGACATTTAACCAAAAAACTCAAGTGAACGAACTCAAACCACTACAGTGTCGCACTAGGAAAAATCAAGCACATCTACATTGTGAGTGACTGCCAGTGAGAGACCGACCAAAGTCTGTTCAGAGCAGGGAACACCTTCCATTGGGTTCAGCTGTCAGATTAAAAGGAGAAATATACTTGGGGCATGTATCTCTGCATGGAGCCATTTGCTGAAAACTAGTCAAACAAAACTGTGAGTTATATCAGATCTATACTGATGCATTTAGAACTTTTCCTCTGTATAATACACACCTTCTGCTATTGTCACTTTACCAAACTGATGAAGTCACATGAAGAGGATGGACATTAGAAGCCTTCAGTAAGAAATTGCAATGTGAAGTACTGTAAATATGAATGATTTTATTGTAAATTTATATAAGTTTTAGTAACCAGAAACTTAGGATGAAGGCAAAACAGGTAAATTTTGATAGTCCTTCATTCCATTTTTCTTTTTCACTCTTGATCTTTTTGGATTATTGCATTTTTGTCCTATTATTTGAAAGTGATGGTTCATATCTCAAATTCAACCTGTATTTCATAGATAGAAATGCATGTCTGCCACTAAGACTTTCACAGCAATAAAATTATGATCCTTGCTGTATTAAATGCGTTCATTTTCTGAAGAAACCATTGCTTTGTGAGAAAATGAGAAACTCCCTAACTTTTTGGTGCTTCAGGCCATAGTTTATAAGCTCAGTACAAATATTTTTGCTCTTAACATTCAGAACTGTACATGACCAGTCTCTTTGATCTTCAGTGAATCATGCATTTACACATCGCATGACCTTTGGGAAGCAGAATATTTTAAATTTTTCAAACTAAATGTTATTCAATTATTATGGTCCTTTTTTTTCCCCCATGATGGGTTTTCTTCAGAACAAAGAATGAACTTTAAGGGTCTGTCTTGATGTAAACCAACCGACACTGAAACACAGCTGTTTGGAATCAACACAATAGGGTAAAATTTTGTGAACACTCCTTTGTCTTACCTAACACTGAAGTCTATATTAAAATTAGATAAATAAAACAGATGTAGGACAATGGGATACATCAATGTGAGAAGTACAAAAGAAAAGATTAAGTGGAATGTAAACATCTTTAAAATATATATGCTTTAATGTGCTCTAGTTCACACTGTAGCTCTCCCTCTGAAGATCTGAGAAAAAAAAGAATTGGCTTGCTTTGGATAAATTTGTGGCATCAACAAAAAAAATATGCAGTCTAGATACTGTAAAGGGAACTTTAGCTGAGTTGACTGTTTTGTGACTACTTCTCAGAAGCCTTAATTATGGAAGATACTTCCAAATTATATTACCTTTTGGGAGCTTGCTTTGTTATTTCAAGCCTCTAAAACAGGTTTTGGACTGAAATGCTGACACATATTTCTTATGCTGTGGTGGATACTTGCATTAGAAAAGAAAACAAGAGAAATATAGTCTAGCCATTAGGAATAAGATGGGAATTTATCAGGCAGAGAAGGGAAAGAAAATAGAGGAAACCCAAAATTTAAATAAGTTACTTAGATTTAAAACTGAGGAAAGAGAATGAACATTTCCTATGGAGTTATGTTTTATGGAGGGTGCATCTACCTACCTACATGTCCTATAAAAATACCCTAAGGCTTCATTCTAAGATGAAATTACCTGATTTCTTTTGTAACAAGGTGATGTCTACACTAGCATGCAGTGAGGGCCAGTAGGAGTGGATCTGTAGAGTGAAACAGCTGGTGCTGAGGCACTGATGCCCATGTTAGATGTATTTTATTGATTTTTTTCTTCAAACTAGTTTATCTCCAGTGCCATGAACTACATGCATGTATGGCATTTTGGTATAGTCATGAATCCCATTTTTCATCTTCATCTGAAAGGAATTCAGTTTGAGCATTTGGGTACCGCTCCATGATGCAAAATAAAGAAAAGTAACAGGGATAACTGGGATATTCATTCAAAATCTCACTCTGGATGAGTAGTGTAGATTGTTTATGTGAGGATTCTACTGGCACGCTATGGAAATGAAATAGCCAGGGTTCTCTATCTGCTCCCTCATGTACTCTTCATGATGCCTGATCTGGACCTTTTCCACTCTGTGAAAATATTTCTCAAAAGGTGATCATGAAATTTTCTTTATATTTCCACTTGAAAAAAAATCCAGGCACACTGACAAATTATATTAGCAGTCACTAGTTCAGTGTTTCTACTCTTCTGATATATCCTTAAAAAATCATGAAGTTTTTATTCCAATGGTTAGTGGAAAATTTTTATATTAATATGTGACTATTATGGGGGGAAATAAAAAACACCAATTTTTTTATCTGTATCATGAGTCCAGTTTTTTAAAAAGGTGGTATGACTAAAGAATGTGAAGGAGAAATTTATATAGAGGCAGAAGTCAAACTAACTGAGAGTTTTCTAGATTTCATTTCCCTTTCATCCCTTATTTTGCTCTTCCTTATATGAAGTTATTTAAGTCTATTTGACAACATAATACATAATTTCCTGTCTTCCAGACGACTAGTACTACAGTCACTTTAATTCATGGATCTTAGGGTTATGAATAAGGTAATCTTATACTTCAGCATTCTGATTAAAGAAAAAAAAAGTTTCTAGTAACAGATTAGTCTTACAAGCTTGCTATTTAGTGTCACGGCAATGACAGACCTATGCTTATGACAATCGAGTTTAACTGTGATCTTTCAAGATTGCATATGATTTATTTTATAAAATATATTTTTTCTGACACAAGAAATTATTTGGATTTATTTCATTTTTTGTTCCTTTTCACAGAAAATAGAAACCTAATGTTCACACGGTGTTAGTACTGTAATAGTGTCAAGAGTATTACTTCAGTTATGATCCTCTTTTCACAAGTCATGGGGTCTCAGTCACAAGGGTATCATTAGGAGAACTATTTTCTCTCTGGAAATCCAGTGCAAAGTTTGTATCATTTGTATAGGACTAGAAATCCTCCTTTCCTCACCATTGCTGGTAGAACATAATGCAGTCTTATCATATTTTCTTCTTTATTCCTCTGTTTTCTCTATGAGAAACTCCTAGGTGTAAAAAAATATGTCCAATAGCATCTGCTGGAATAATTTTGTTGTTGAGTTAGAATTAGAATGTTTTACTGACATGAGCAGGCTTAAAAGGCCTCCGGAGGACTTAGATAGACTAAGGATTACAAGGGAACTTCTCTCTCCACCGTGTGTCTTTCCAACTTACAATCTCTTCTAGTTCTGGCCGCATGACAAGTTTCATCACTTTTAAACTACTTTTGATGAATTGAATCTACAAGTTTACAGGGAAGCATTCTTCTAGAATACATTCATTTGCACAGGAGAAAATAAAATCCTATTCTAGCAGCTGGAAAAGTGTATACCTGCTAATTTTTAATATTTCTTATTTAATTTTCTTTCTAAGTTAAAAATTAGATAAGTGGGAAAAGGTCAATAAAGGAAAAAGCAAATTAAATACATCACTTAACCGTAAAAATTGGACTTCAGTCTAGGTGAGAGAATGATATAATTTGTATTTTTCAAATATTTTATTATGTCAGATTATTATAATGAGTTCTGCCTTCTAAACAAGGCATAAGAACTATCAAAATGGGCTTATATTTGGTAGGAAAGATCAGGGTCAATTCCACGCTTCACCAATAATCCCCAATATTTCCCATGAAATATTCTGGGTGCAACTATTTTGTTATCAACTCTGTCAAATGTCCCTTGAGTTATCATAATTAAATATCAACCTCACAAGTGACTGTAGATCTTCCATCAAGAAAATGCAAAATTTTAATATAATTATTATTTTAAAAAAAAAAAAAAAAGAAACTACCACAAAAAGTTCTGCGCACAAAAAAATTATTACAGAAACTTCTTGAAAAATTAGTCTGGTGCAAGTCACAAAATTTTGAATGTCAAATGGCTTTGTGACTGTTTCACATACGTTGCCTATAATGATATACTCATTAATTCCCCTCGTTTTGCTGTAACTCTAAAATTACTTTCACATCTGTTTTTTGACAAATGGAACTGTGCTTTTACATTAGGCAGATGAAACTAAAGTCAGATCCAAGAAAAAAATTGAAGCACAACATAGGTTTCTCATATAGCTGATGGATTCAGTATTTACTAACTGGATACATTTGGTAGAAGACTTCTTAGCAGGTAAATGTGAAATCATACTTAGCTAGATTAAATCGTCTTACAAAGTCTCTTTTTGATAGGTTATTTCTTCTCAAATACATGGTTATTTCTTCTCAAATACAAGGAGAGAAGCTTATCAAGACTGATAGAGTTAGCTTTTCTGTTTTATTGGATAAAATGCTTTGGATAAAATGGGAAAATGCTTCAGTTCCCAGACTCAGTCACTAAAAACATTGTAATGATTTCAATTATTTCAACTAGGCATGAGATTACCTCTGTTTCATTCTTATTTTGTTTTGGTTTTTTGATTTATCAGATTGATTTTGGAGTGAACTACATGTTAGATGTCTTTCTGGATGCAGTCTTTAAATAGGAAAAGGTAAGAAATAAGAATTTAATTAAATATGATTAAACAGGAAAGTTGTGTGGGATAACCTTAAAGCTGTTTCTCAAGAGCAGCCCAATGCAGACATGGTCTTATAAGAAACAATTTAAACAACAGGTTACATTGGTGTACCTGAACAAGTCCAGTCATAATGGCAGTAACCCTTGGAGTCTAAATTATCTAGGAAAAGATTTCACCTTATAATAAAGTTTTCAGTTGTTACAAAGGTACATGCAGACTCATACACACATTAACATCCTCACTTTTTCTTCAATGTAAGCTCATCTTTTCGTACCCTTTTGGGTCTTAGGGTCAAATCAATGTTCACTAAGAAGGAAGTGGGGAGTATGTGTTCAAAAGGGTCATCAGCACCCCAGCTGCTCCTCAGGGGAAACTATAATTTTAACAGAGATGTTCATTCCTCCTTATTCTAATGTCTAATTTTATGTATATTCTGAACTTTTCAAAACTTTTTTCTTCTTCACTGGTCTTTGTTTCCATATAACATCCATATTTATAACTCCTAAAAACAGTTTGCCTTTCTCCCTATGTTTCATCCCTTTAATTACTAATAATTGATTATTGGTGAGTTGTTCAAGGTGTAGCCTCCCTCTTTATCATGTCTACACACTTGCAAGGTCTTTCTTATAATGCTCTCAGTTCTGTGTACTGAGTTTTTTTCTAGTCTCACAGTTTATTCTACATGTACTCATTTGGGTTTGGCATTTACTAGTTACAGATATCTATCAAAATTATTAGAATAGGTGCAATGTCATAAAGTTCTACAGAAGTAAGCTAAATACAAAACAAATTAAGTAATAATCACTTGGATATTTGAGAACTGCTATTACAGCTAAGTCAGATAAATACAGCCCCAGAGAAGTCAGGACAAGTGTAGATGCAAGGGTTCTGCAAAATCAGAAAACCTCTGCCCTGAGGCCTTGGCTTTACAGTAACAATGCATTCAGCTTTATAGCAACAATGCCAATACCATATTTGCTCAGCTACAGGGTCACACAAATGGGTATTATGTCTGTTAATGTTTCAAATTCATATTTAGCCCTTAGGAAGGAAAGGGTAGAATGTGATATAGGTTTTCTTTGCCTTTCTAAGAATTATTTGTATGCTTTAGCCAATATATATGAAATATTAATTTACAGAAATATTATTTAGTGAATGCAAACTACTAGCAAATGCAAAAACCTTTTGCCTATAGAATCACACTATCAGTTTTTGATCTAGTCAATCCTTACATTTTTGATGGCCAAAAAAGTAAAGGAGAAAGACACAACTGTAAAATAAGAATAGAAACTGCTATGGCTGCCTATAGCTGTTTAATTTTTATTTTATTATGAGCAGGTGTATCTAGCTGCTGAGAGGAAAATGAATTTAGGCAAGTGCTTTATCTCCTAATTCCTGTTTAATAAGGATGCAGAATCACCCAGATGGAAATACATTTTTGTCTTTCTTTGTGACAGAAAGGACATCAGAGAATGTCTTCAAGACAAATGCAAAAATGCACAAGTGGTGTTTCTAAGTATCTGCTAACGGTGCAGACCATATGCTTTCATTTTTCTCCTCAAGGTTTCTGTGTACTTAACACCAAGTAACTTCTCATACTGTGCATACAATTTGTTTACGATCTACATGTGCAAGAAGAGCAGGTGCATGGCCCAGGGGTCTGGAACCCAGATTCCTAAAGGTTCATCATTACAAAACTTAGCATTTTGTCACCTACATCCTCTTGGCTCTTTTCTCAAATTCCTCACAGTGCATGAAAAACAGAGGCAGGTAAAAGACTGTCTTTATACTTTCACTCAGAGAGAGAAATGTAATCTTTACCTCAGTTTTATTATCCCTGAGCTGGACAAAATCTTTAGACTGCAAGACCTGTAGAACTATCTTTCTTCTAAATTAATCTGTGTTCTTTATCAGTAGGTTTACTATGGCTAATAATACTGTAATTGTGTAGGACAGTCTATCAGGTGTGTAGTGGGTGGCATTACTGAGAGTAGCATCACTAAGTATCCATGACAGAATTGCAAATTTAAATTCAGATTTTGATTTCAGATAGTATTTCCCATTGTATTTGTTGGCAAAAATCCCAACAAAAAACCACACCAGTGATCCACGCTGTAATTTGACAGAAACAAAGAGATATACTAGGAAATAATACATTAAATATAATTAAAAACATGAAAAAAACTTCTTATCAATGATAAAAGTTTTTTCTTTGTGATTTATGAGTCTTTTTAGTATTATCTACTAAAAGGAGAAATTTGTTTAAATGATCTGTGAAACGTTTTCATGAAATTTTATGAGATAATTCTTTATAAGACTGAAGATAAAGAAACAATTTGCTACACATAGAAGGCCTAAAGAAAACCCAAATTCAAATACATATACAAACCTACATATTCATTTCATTCATATTTTCATATGTGGAGTAATTCAAAGCCAACTGAAATTTGGACTTGCTTTCCATTGACTTCAGTGAGCCTTAAAGTGTTGTTCTTACTTTGTGACTTCACTGGATTTTGGTCCAAATGCATGAAATTATGCATTGTTTAAGTGTTTCCAAACTGAAGTTCAAGGATCTATAAAAGCTACTCTGCAGTCCATAACATGAAAATCTGAGATTTTTATTAATGGTGATTCAAATCAGAAATTATATTTCCTGTGGAAGTATAATCTGTGGCTTTCTCTCCATCTTATTGCACATTGTGTAAAATTGTCTTGGCTAAAGTTTGTTATTGGAAGTAGAGGAGGATAGTATCAGCATTATCTCTAAAAAAATCCGCAGTTCATTTAAAGATTCTTGTCTTCTATCCAAATGCACATTCAGATTAAAGCATCTCTTCTATAAAAATAGCTTTATATTTATGATAATTCAAATATTCCCAGACATTTCTGTGCTATGTATTTCTATAGAAAAAAAATTGTTTGTGGTAGAAGAGAGATAAGAATCATCTGGATTTGGTTTATAATGGTGGGATAGTAAGTCATACTAACAATGAGAATGCTTTTAATTTAGCTAAATCTAAACTGTTTATCCTTCCACTAGATGTCTTGAATTACAGCACAATCATTTCAATATTTCAATTTTTTATAAGTCACATACAGTAGTAAAAGTCTAACGGTATTGTTTCAGTGCTTTAAAGTTGGAGCATTTTTTAAAATATAAATTTTGTCTCAAAGTCAAACCTCTATTTAATATTTTACCTTATTTTGGTAAGAAACTAATCAAATGCCATCCTACTTAATATAAAAGTAACAGAGTAAAGTGACCTTAAAGTTACAAGATACTTAGTAGTAAAAGGAAAATCAAGTTTTCTAAAACCCATTTATGCTTGTTAAAACATGCTGCCTCATAAGAAGAGAAAGGAAACAGGGAATCAATAGCCAAGTTCTGTTTTCACAAAAAACTTATTTTATAAAAAAAATCCCTTGATTAAATATTCTTAAAATAGCAATGCAAACCATACCAGCTATCTAGGGAATGCCAGACTGAATCCCAACTCATTCCTTTTTCAGTCTTTTTGAGCCTCACAATGGTAAAACACTGGAAGAAAGGAAAACAAGTAAAAAGTATTCATGCTTACTTTTTCTCCCTAGGTGTCTTTATAGGCCACCTCTGCAGCTGATGGTTATGACAGATATAAGAAGTGTTGTCCATTCCACCACCTCTTCTGTATAATCTTCATAAAGGGTGGTCCCGTGATGTAGGCACAGCAGTGATGGTCAGTTGTGGAGTCATGGAGGTGTCAGCCCATGCCATGGTGTTCTCTGCTTTGTCCTTTGATGGGCAAGGGCTCAGGAATGGCTTTAAGAGAATGAACAACTGCATTTGTACTGCTGAGGCCAGCAGTTCTTCCCTGTAGGGCAGGAAAGGGGTGGGTTGACCTGTTTTCTTCTGGCTACTCTTCCTATAGGTTTTCCCCTTATAAATTAGTGTAAACCATTTGTACCTGAATTTGCAGAGAAAACAAATTGCTATGGGGGTCAACACTTGGATAAAACGGTGGACAGGAAGGTGTTAGCAGGTGAAAAATGTAAAAATGAGGAGCAGGTAGACAATGAGCAAAGAACCCTTGATGGGCCAAATGGTACTCCACCTAGAGATGTGGCCAAAAAGAAGCAAGTCTCACAGTTAGCAGGATCCCTTTCTTTAATCTCTTCTTCCTGATAGAACATGATTGTTGTATAGGACTAGAACCAGACTGGTGAAAAAGTAACTGAAATAGTATTGATTAAAACTGCAGAATGTCTTTCCACTTTTCTATCAGAATATGATTTTTATGAAAGAGGAAACACTCAAATCAGCTGAGTCAGAGAAATTTGAAAGTAAGCCTTTTGTTGCACAAGTAGACGTTCATTAATTATCAATAAATTTCTTGATTGTAACACAATATGGTCTCCTTTAGGAAACCTTCTTCCCATTTTCAAGCTTTGTTCCCTATTTGACATTACAAAGGAGTCTTCTTCTCTTTGTCTATATTTCAGGCTTCCTACTTTTTATGCTTTGCTGTGTACCTACCCCACTTAACACTCCAGGATATGCTACCAACAGTGTTTTCCGCTCCAAAAAAAAGAGAACAACCTGTTATTTTTCCTTACTTAGTCACAACCTGAAGGCAAGATAAGCAGGTGTTTTTCACATCTGGTTCCCAAACTTACTGAAAAAAAAAAAAAGGTGATAGTCATTGCAAATGTAGCAAACAGTGCAAAAACAAATGGGTGTTATACCATCTATTGCACTGCACAAGTCTGCAGTGAAACGAAGAATTACCCTGCAGAGGACTACAAAACCCCACAACATATGCTTTAATGTGGAATAGAAATGGATGTGAGTCTTCTTAAGAGACCTTCTAAAGGAAACTGCAGTATGATACAGTGGGGTTTTGCAGCCAAAGATGAGTTACTAAGTAGGACAAATCAAGCATATACAATCTTAGACTTCTTTGTTTCAAGCAATAGTCTCTAGATGAGCATCTATTTCCTCCTCAGATAAAACGGATCTTGAACTGCTAAAAATAATATTTGACTACTGATTTTTTTGAAGAGACATAAAGAAACAAGGACATCTATTGTGAATTCTTAAGAGCCTGACAGGGACACTAACAAGTTAATTTACTGCAGAAATTTGTTATCTAGTCTTGTTAGCCTTGTTCATTCCTTAGTTTAGCAACACTACAGAACCATAGAATCTTACAATAATTTGAGTTGGAAGGGACTTTAAAGATCACACAGTTCCAACTCCCCTGCCATGGGCAAGGACACCTTTCACTAAAGCAGGTGTAATGGTATTGTCCTCTTCAGGAAGAATCACTATTTAATATGAATGTGACAATTCCTTTTCCTACAAGAGTTAATATTATCCTTTCTACAATAGGTCACCAAACTAAATTCAGAAATTTTTCACTAAACTAAATTTTTTCTCAAACCCTGATATCTCCTCAAAAGTAAAATAAATATTTTATCATGGATAATAAATCTAATCTTACAGCTAGAAAAGTGAAATTATTGGCCAGTATGAAACCTTATGTAAAACTTTGTTTGTTTAAGGCATACTTTAAGAACTTTTGGAGAACATGTGAAGTTTCATTTTTTTTAACTTTGGAACCAACTTTGACTTGTTGAAATTAAATCACTTAAGAGAAACGTCTTTGCACACAAAAGGTTCTGGCTATCCTTTATGACTTTCAGCACTCCAAGTACAGAAGACTAAAAGAAACATTTTATTCTTGGGAATCTAATTAATCCTATCTTTATAAATAAATCTTCCTTCCTTTCTCAGCTCCACATCTTTTTCTCCAGGGGCTTTTGTGTCACTTTTGTTCCAAGATTTAAGTTTACAACTCCTCTAGTTCCTCTCTGATCCAGGAAATCTCATAGAAGTTCTCCTCCCAGTCTAACAGAAGCTCTAACAGTTTTTTCCCCAGACCTTTCATTCCATTTTAGTCATAGAATGCTGAGGATTGGAAGGGAGCTCTTGAACTCATCTAGGCCAACTCCCCTACTAAAACAGATTCACCTAGAGCAAGCTGTACAGGATTGCGTCTAGAAGGGTTTTGAATGTTTCCAGAGAAGGATACTCTACAAGCTCTCTGGACAGACTGTTCCAGTCCTCTGTTACCCACATAGTACAGTTTTTCCTTTTATTCACAGAGAACTTCCTCTGTTTCAGTTTGTGCACATTGCCCTTTGTCCTGTCACTGGGCACAACTGGAAAGAGCCTGTCCTGGCCCTCTTGACACCCTCCTTCAAAATATTTGTAGACATTGCTAAGATCCCCTCTTAATTGTCTCTTTTCTAGGCTGAACAGGCCCAGCTTCCTCAGCCTTCCACCTCAAGAGAGATGCTTCAGTCTCCTAACCATCTTTATAGCCCTGTACGGGACCTTCACCTTAAATTGTGTCTATATTAGTAACTAAAATGAACCAGATGCCACATACTGATCCTAAGGCAAATTACAGAGCACAGATGATGCCAAGACTGCTAAACTCTTATCTTCCCTCACCCTATACCCCTGAAAAAATATGTGTGTGTACATATATATATATATATAAACTGGCACTGTCCTTGGTTCATGCTGTCATCTAACAATGAAAGAACAGTTGTCCAAAATCACACCTGGGAACATTCTGACAATTAAGTCTGGCTGAATTATGGCAAGACTGTGCTTGTGTTCATAACTTAACTGAGTTTTCACCTTGCTCTCTTGACTTTTCTGTTAGAGACATACACAGGGATTTCAGGCTAGTCTTTCTTGTTCTTTCTGTCCTGGACAGTATTTCTTGCTCAGTGTTGCAAAAGTTACATTTTCTTCATCTTTCAAGCTATATCACATTTAGAAAAAACCTACCTGATTGCTACTTGCTGCTGGTTTCATAGCATGGCTGACCGATTTTGCATCAGTAAAGCACTGAGGAAGAATTTCTTTGCTCTGTGGGTGACCACACACAGGAACATATTTCCCAGAGAGGTTGTGGAGTCTTCCTCAGTGGAGTTATTCAAGAAATGTCTAGAGACAATGCTGTGCAATGTGCTCAATGACTCTGGCTGAGCATGGAGGTTAGATCCTGACGCTAAAAGAATGTTATCTTTATTTTGGCAACAGACATTGTATTAAATGTAATGGTGTGTTCAGTGAAGTTCTATCAAACTTACCGATTTGTGAGACTCAAAAGAAAGGAAATATCCATTACTCCTCAATAATGAAATTAAAAATAAGGAGAAGAAACTGTACAGAATTAGAGCCAGTATGTAGAACTGCATGTGGTTTCAGAAGGAAAATTGAAGAGCCCTTATTGAAATGAGTTCCTGTACCCTTTGTCAGTGTGAACACAGAATGAAATGAACAGTTTGACCTGTAACTTGACACAATGTTTGAAAACAAAGTTTGTTTTTTGTATTGTGACTTTGAAAGATATGTGCATACCATTTAATATACATCATACACTGTAAGTATCACCAAGTTTCTGATATTTAGAAAGAGCTATAGACATTAACAGAACTAACATCTACTTAAAAATATATTTCAAGAAATTATTTCTAGTAATTCAAATAATGCAGAAGAAAATTTGATAATAAATTGTAAATTGAATAACTGGAAACAGTATCTATAATCAACTGTGGAAAACCAAAAATACCTCAAGTAACCACAAATCAGTTAGGTTTCTCAGTATGTCTAAAGACTCATCTTACCAGTGGAGTTGTTAACACTTTAAAAAATCCTTTAAAACACTGTTTAAAATGTTAACCTGTACAACCAGGCAAGCATGAAATTGAAGCATGTTTCCTCTTGGACTTTGAACTAACACTGCACCATGAATTGCTATTCTTTCAACATCATTCCATTGTCACATGAAAAGACTGAAAAGTCTGAAAGATCAACACTCTGTTTTTGCTGAGTAACAGGCACAACTACATTAAGCGTAAGTGGAAATGATGCTTAAAAAAATCTCATCTTCATATTTTTTGTACTATCTGCAGCCATACAGGGGTTATTTTTCACTTTTTCTGAGTATTAATTTTTATTGTTCCATTATGAAAATGTCATTGAGGTCTCCTTGAAAGAAGAAACAATTCTTCTGAAGCTTAGCAACAGGGCAGATATGCTAAATAGATGTTTATAACGTTGGCATGATTCAAGCAATATGTCATTTCAATTATCTCTTCAAAATAATTCCCAGTTATTATTTAAGACCTCAAGAGCAGCTGTAACAGAATGTTTTTGAACTGATTTTCTACAATGAGGTTGGTGCTCAGATAGCAAAACACAAGTTTTGAATTAAAAGCAGTGAACCAGTAAATAACAAATTAATAAGATTTAACTGAACTAGAGTTTAATTTATGAACTGAAGAGAAATATTGATAAAGGAAAACAAATAGGGAATATGTTCCAGTATTCCAGGGCAGAATCAACTATGTTCTATTTTACCATTTGCAACACTTTGTGAACTTTAACAAGGTTGCCATTAATTACAGCATTGATAAAAAGTATTTGCAAGATTATAACCCAATAAATTTCTGTCTTCAAGCTACCTAATCTTCCAATAAAATCAAGTAATTAAGGTGTTTGTAGTTAGAAGTCCTTCCTCTTCTTTACTATGTGTGAAGAAGACAGAGATGGCAAGAACATTCCAGCAATTTAAAGAGAAAAGAAAAAAGTCTGTTTTCTTCCTTTCCCTCTCTTAATTTTTTTTAAAGTTGCAATCTTTGTGCTTAAATTATCTCTTTTTCCATTTTTTTTCAACAACAGATGAAATAATAATATTTAACTTATAGTTATTGGAATTACACTTGTCAATACTTGACTCTCAGAAGAAACAATCTACTTTAAATAAAAGGAAGAGGAAAAAATTACAAGTCAAGCTGAAAAAAGTCTTAGTGCATCAAATGTAATAGAAACATAGGCATCTAAATGATATAAAATTTTTGAATACTATTAATACATTGAATTGACTGAATAAAAAATAACTGATTAAAATTACTTCTGAGCAATGAACAAGGTCCATGTGTTATATATTCCTTCTCTGAAATTACACAACTTTTTTCAGATCTACTTCATTTGTGTTTGTTTTTCTTTTTCTGTCCCACACGCTGTTTATTACATGTTACTCCATGTGACTATAATTTAAAACCAAGACTAGAAATAAAATAAACTTAAAAATCTTTCACTTATTGTTCTTGTGCCATTGTATATTATCAAAATTTATTCAATTTTCAGTTTATCAATTGTCTGGTTTTATTGCTCCAGGCCTCTATTTCTTATGATCTGTATTTCTTTCAAGTCAATTCTTTGTTAGCTGCTAGTAATAGTACACTCTTATTTAGTTTATTTCTTCAAATTCTAAATTTTTTCATTTCTCATATGCCAAAAAACACCTTATTCTCATTATTACAGGTTATTTCAACTATTCTTTACATTGTTTTGACATGGAGTACTCTTTCTATATACATATTCATATATATATACACACATAGATATGAATAAACTGACACACACTAATTTGTCAAAATTAACATAGCAAAATTAAGTAACTGTGAATGCACCATAAAATTAAAATGATGAGCAAGCTTCAGTAAGATTCACTTCAATTTTTTTTTGTACAGTATTACTTGCAATTTGTTTTTTTAAGGGATGATAAATTCCTTAAGATACCAAACTATTTCTTTTTAACTAACTTGTACAGCAACCTGTGCATTGAGCTGTATTCGACATTCTCTGATAATGAAGCAAGCAAGACAAACAACCAACACTCCAAGGAGGGACCCTGTCATTCAGTTTTAGTTAATTCCTCTCTTATTCCTTTTCTTCAGTTTATTAGCATGTTGTTCTGTGGTTTAGACTGTTATGATGCTGCAGTCAGCACAACAGTGAAGGATATCTTCCAATGTCCTTCTGAACCAACAGCAATTGTTTTCTACAAGGTGAATTCTGCATGAGTGAGAGAGAATGCATCTCATTTAATACATTTTAGTTTATAATCACAATAAAGAAAGTAATATTTTCAGCAAAAAGGCAAGATATTCTGTTGAATGGTCTGTTATAAGAGAAGTACAGCCTAAAATAATAGAAAAATTACTCTCATTTTTTTCAGTTTTTACATTTTTTTATTTTACTGCTAACTTCATAGGTATTATAATAATCAACATAAATTCCTTTACATAAATCAGTGATAAATATATACTAGCCAGATGCATAGGCCAAATGAAGTATTTACTAGAAAATGTCATTTTTCTACAAAATTTCTGTACATTTTATTCTGATCTTTTTAATAAACAAATTCAGATAGGTCAGTGGCAGTAACAATGAAATTTGAAATGTGGACTTATAAATACTATAATTCCAGTTTATCTTTTTATGACATCTTAGTGTTACACTAGACAGCTGTTTGCAAATAGGCAGGCCTTTGTTTCCCCTCAGAAAATAAAAAAGAGAAAAACACTAAGTATGGCTGGGGAAATAGCTTAAGTAAGATATTTTAATTTTGTCATTATTGTAAGGAGTTGTAGTCTCCTGAAACCTTGCTTAAAGATTAGCATGGCATGGTAGGTGTGATCTTTCATTTCCATTTCTTTTTTCATCTTACAAAGTTCCTAATTACATGTCAGATTAAAAGCAGGTAGCAGTTTTTTCCTTGTTAGCTTTCAGCATTGAAGGAATTGCATAAAATAGTTTTTGTTATCCTGTGCAAAACACCAGGATTCTCTCGGATTAGGGACTGGTTCTTGAAATAGCTACTCAGTCTATAACAAACTGTCAGCACAGAAAACTGTGATTTAAGAATGAGAAGTAACACCATTCACTAACAAAGGCAGACGTCCAGAAAATCTCATGAGGTAGTTCAGTCAGCAAAACCATGTTCTCACACAGGATGATAAGAAGGTGATCTGAGATACAACATTTTCAGTGAACCAATCCTCTAAGTTTCAGTGTAATCACCCAGCCAAAAGTTCTTTCACTAAGTTTCTGATTTCTTAATTTTGGAGGAGGTCCAAGAAGAAATATTCCTACTGCTGGAACTGGTTTTCATTTCTTAGGAAGAACAGGATAATACAGTAATTGTCCTTCATCTGACAAGCAATTTTTGTTGATTTACAAATAGTGTTCTTTTTTTTTTTCTTTCAGTTTTATTAGAATTAAAGATTAGTTATGTAGTTTCAAGGTTCCAGAAAGAGAATTTTCCCAGGATGCAAAAAAGAGAGAAAAATCAGTATGTTGTTCCTAATATCCTGGAAAACAGGTCTTTGGTTCACTTATTTACATTTGCACAATAATTAACAATATAAGAGCTTGTATAGTTTAATTAAAGGTATGAATAATATTTTATTTTTAAAAATGTATAATAAGTACTTTGAAAATGAATGAATATATGAATGGTTGTGGAGTTATTTGATTTTTTCTTTAATGGGTCTCACCTCAGCTACACTTTGTTATATACTGCTAAAATTACTACTGTTGAGATTGAAATGATATTACCAAACTCCCCTCTGAAATACATACACAACACTTATTTTCTGCTTTCAGTTACCTATTCTGTTCAAACTAGATAAGTAGCTTTCAATTTTCTTTGAAAATGTATTTTTAGGTGTTCTCTTATGGAGAAAAATAAAGTTATATTACAGAAAAAGTAGGGCAATCCAAAACAATATTAAATAACTGTGTACATGCTTCAGTGTCATCATTTATATGTAAGTTTTGTATATTTTATTCATGAGACCTCTATTTCCTTCTCCATTACATGTTAATTCTGCTTCACTCTGTTTGACAGCCAAGACAAGCTGTTTCAGATTCAGGGCAATTTGTAAGTCAGAGGAAAATCTAAGAAACAAACTCTGGAAAAAGTACAATTTTTACTTTTACAGTTTTATCGGTGTCAGTTTAAATGGGCAAGACTTTGAGGTGTTGACATGAATTAGAATTTTGCAAACTTAGGGAAAATTCCACACTGAGCCAGAGATTGAAAAACTCATCAGGTTAAAATATCGTGTTTTGAGCTACAGCAGTTTTAAACTGATGAAGACATTTCAAATAAAATCAAGCTTTGCATAGTGTGTCCTGTAATTTCTTTCTAAGAGACAGTGTTGGGGAGTAAAAAAGAATAGGGATAGGAAATTAAGATTAATGTGGGAGAACCCAATGCAACAAGGACAAAGAGATTTTAGAAAACTGAGAACAAAAGTAAAACTGAAAGAAATAAACTATGTTTAAAAGCTCAAAGATCTGAAAATCCAAGGGAAGAATTTTACTATATTTCAGTGTGAAGTAAACTGTTGATAAAGCTTTCCTTCAGGCGAAGAAAAAAAAAATTCACTAATAAAGAGCTTTGATATGTACAAATGTATGAAATGTACGAAAATATGAATATGTGAACTACTTCTTTTGGGAATTTTCCCTTGATTCTATAAAAGATGTATCACTAGTGTATAATTTTATATATACAAGGCCTTGAATATTACAATCTTTACACTTCACTGATTTCGTTCACGTCTTCTGGTCATGTGCTTTTTACTTTTAAAGGCAGGTTTATATCAAGTCATTCTTATCTCTTCAAATCTTTGCTTCACATATGGTATATCACATTTCTTAGGCTTTCTTGTGCATGAAGCTATATGCCAGATGTTCCAGAGAACCTTTTCATTGTCTCTATTGATGTATTCTGTGCATTCATTTCAACAGACAGATGATGTCTGGAAGTGCATATTATATTCAAGAATCATTAAACATATCTTCTTACAGATTCAAAAGAACATTTGAGTATTTGATGAACTAATCAAGAAATGTAAGCAATAAATGCACTTAGAAATTCCCCTTAGTAAGTTATCTCGTTTAAGTAAACTTCACAAGAATTTTTTTCTTATGCTTATTCAACAAAATTGGCACCTCTTGTGCTACACCTTGAACTACAGGTTGAAATAAAATATGACAGCTGATGTTGTTCATTTTCACTTTGTTTAATATATTCTAATATCATGGGAATATTGCAGGAGCGGGGACAATCTTTTTCTATACATGTATTTAGGTTAGGAAAATTTTCATCACAGTGAATAGTTGATACACAGACTACAGCCTGGGAAGTACTCCATGCCTCAGTAGGTGCATATACCCTTAAGGAAGCTGCAACCCATGGATAGCCCATGGTGGAGTAGACTGGAGCTGTGTCTGACGGAGGAGCCCACACAGGAGCATGATTCCCATCAAGACCTGTGAACCTGTGGGGGACTCACACTAAAGCAATCTGTTCCTACAGGACTGCACCCCATGGAATGGGCCCATGCTGGATCAGTTCGTGAAAAGCTGTTGCCCATGGACCGGACCCACATTGGTGAAGTATGTTGACTGTCTTCATAGGTGGCACTTCATGCTGGAGCAGGAGAAGAGCACTAGGTGGAAAGAACATCTGAGACAACCGATTATTAGCTTACCACAACCCCCACTCCCCATCCCTGTGTGCTGCTCAGGAAGAGGAGGCAGAGAAATCGTGACTGAGTTTGATCATGGGAAAAAACTGAAGGATTGGGGGATGGTGTTATTCATTTTAATTTATGTTGTTGTTTCTCATCATCCTACTCTATTTTTAATGGGCAAAAAATTTAAATTAGTGTTACCTAAGTTTAGTCTTTTTTTTTTCTGTGAAGGGAGCTGATGAGTGATCATCTTGTCTTTATCTCAACTCACAAGTTTTCCATCTAATTTTCTCCTCCTGTCCTGTTGAGGAAAGGGAGTGAGAGAGTGGCAAGATAAGGGCTTGGCAGCCAGCCAAGGCCAAAACCACCACAAGGTATTACACCTTTTATACCAATTTTTCTGGCCTTATTCTTTAAAAGAATTTTAATTTCTCAGAAAGACAAGCTATTTCTTTATATACTGAAGTTCACATGCCCCATTTCAGGTTCATTTTTCAACATTATTAACAGCACAAAATATTTTGAATATCCTTGTACAAAATAGGGCCAATTACATATCCTATTTATGAGTAATTCTGTATGCTTAATTTCACAGCCTTTTGAGTTGTAACTGGCATAGAAAAAAGAGATCAGCTAAAGAACTTCAGTAAGGGAAACCTTGCATTGCTGATGCAATATTACTATTGTGGTATGAGGGCAATGAGGTTACTGCCAAAATAGGGTGTATGTCAGGCTGACACCATACACTACAACTAAGTAAAGAATGCTTTATTTTTTAGGTCATGGGGACACAAGAGAACTGCCAGGCCTAAAAGAGTAATATTCTGTTTCAATGCACTCCTGAATTATAGTGGAACACTCCCCTAGTCTGACTTCTACCTCCACAGAGTAACACCTATTGGGTTCTGCTACAGAGGAACATAACACTGATAATGAAAAAATAACTGGTGATAAACTGCTTATGTCTTATTTAATTAGGTTTAAGAAGAAAATGTACTAAAAGGACATGTATTCTATATAGATGCAATTATTTACTGAATTGTGTGTGGTTTATGTCCAGAAAATAAGCAAACAAAATCCTTTTTTGAAGTGTATTGCAGTTTGTAGACGTGCCATTCATTTTACAATAACTTAAATCCAAGGAACCGACAAAATGAAGATCATTTTTAGAGTACTTTTATACCGACACACCACATGTTCCCTGACAGACTGAATAATTTTCAACAGCAACTTCAGTCTGCTTCTCCCAGATAAGGAAATATTGTAGGTATATTCAGTCTCTTCCACTGTGTAAAACATTTCCTTAGTTATGCTCCCATGCTTCCTCTCCAGTCTCAAATGCATATTACATTGTTTCCTTAAGCTATGCATATATAATAACAATGAAAACAAATTCTTAATTGTATAGACATAGATTTAAAAATTACATTTATGTTTTGAGGGTTTGTTTGGTTGTAGGTTTTGGGTCTTTTGGTTGGGTTTTTCTTAAATTGGAGTTGGTTAGAGTTTGCAGTACAGCAGAAAGCTGTAAAATTAGAATTTGAATAGTTATATATTTTTATTTGCATAACTAGTTAACCCCATAAGCCTAAAATTGACCCGTTTTACGTAATTAACAATAGGTCTCTGATACAAATACTGACAGAATCTCGGCCGTGGTAATTTAAAATTAAATCATCTTGCGTACAACCTTTCCTTGCCATATGTAATTTGCTTTGGCAGTCAATGAAAAAGAAAATTATTGGTGGAACTTCAAGAACAGTAAAAGAAATATACCAGCTCTAAAGTATACCTTTGCGAAAGAGAGATATGTACAGTTACCAATTCATACACTGTTGAACTACTTATTGTTGTAAGCAATAGTAAATGAATATTTATTCTGGTGTACACTGTGTTCTCGTAAATAAAACTTTACGTTTTCTGTTTAGAACAGCAGCTTTTTACCTCTAGATAATCAAATTAGCTCAAGTAAATTTCAGATGTTTGTGATTATCAAGTGTTTTTCATATGCTGCAATCTGGCTTTTTAAAACCTGACGGTGACAGTGTTGTTGTAAGAAATCTTCTGAATAAAAGCCCAACTACTTAAGGCAGCAGAACTAATATAGAAAGTTATGTGAGATAAAGAGTGAAGTGGCATATCACTGTCATGACTTTTGAAATATCATGGTTAGTGGCTTGGCAACTAGATCAGCCAATTCCCTCGGGACTCTGGGATGCATCTCATCTGGTTCCATAGACTTACATAAGTTCAGGTTCCTCAGGTGGTCTCAAACCTGATCTTCTGTTACAGTGGGAGAGACTTCGCTTCCCCAATCCCTGCTTCGCAGTCCATCTGCTTGAGAGCTGTGAGAAGAGAGATAAGCAGTAGGCTGAAATGAGGAGGTTCTTGAGTACCTCAGCCTTCTCCTTATATGTTTTTATCAGTTTACCATTCTAATAAATTTAATAATTAAGAGCAATTAATAATTAACAATGATCCGCAATATCAAGCTGTATTAATTTGCTGTGTACACTTTAGAGCTTGAGTACTTGAAAGCACTATTAATAACACAGAAACTGTTTGTAGGTTCAGAAATAAAAAATTTGCAACTCATGCAGAAGTGGTAACAATTAAACAGAAAAATGAGGTACTGGTTTGGAGTTATTTTCTTCTTAAGTCATTCATCACACCCATGTGATGCAGGACTCTCACCAATTTTGAATGAAACATTTTAGAGTCAAGGACAGAATTTGTCCCTAATGATACTATGTGATATTTGCATAAGTTATTCTGTGGATAGTTAAGCAGAGAGCTCTGTTTTATGCCTATTTCATTAATAAGCGCTAACTTTTTTGTATGTTATTAATTTTTTAAATTTATATTTGCCGTCAATCTCACACACAGCATTTCACTTGCATTCATATAGTGAACTATGCTAATAATGCAACATGCAGTCCAGTTTCATTTCAAGCAATTATTGTTTTCAATTTAGATTAGTAAGAATGTATTATTCACTTAAACACCATCCAAGCAAGGTCTATAAAGAAAATTGTTGGGAAACCAATCGGAAAATATGCTGTTCACTGAAGTCTTACATGTTTGTTGTTGTTGGGCTTTTTCCTAAATGAGAGCCATTAAAATGCAAGTTTATGGAGGACATCACTCATTCTTATTATTTTCCATGCTTTTTGGCAGGTACCAGAAAGACAACTGAAAAAATACTTAAAAGTTTATTGGGTACAACTTCTTAGTGAAAAGGTCTCATTATCTCAAATGAAATCAAATGAAAAAGAAATAAAATTTGAGTAGCAGAAGCATATTGGTTATAACAATTTAAAAAATAGGTTTGGGAAATGTGAAGACACTTATGACTGCTATTATTTCATTGTACAAAGTTATCAGAGAAACCAGTGTAGAATTCAAATGGGGATACACCTAATTTTTTGCAATATATTTCAAATCTGTTTTAAGCAATTTTTTAACTTATGTAGTAATATATAAGACCAATACTTCCAAAGGACTGTAGATAATGTTTTGTGCCATCTCCATGCCAAAATGAACAGAATTTTTAAAAGAAAAGTTAACTTTATCAGTGTTTTGTTGTCATTAATCACATGCATAAGATGGATTGGAAGTGACAGAGAAACTTGTAGGTAAAGGAGGAATATAAATTAAGTGCTTCTGGGGGAATGACTTTACAGGTGTTGTCAGTCAAGAGTGACTGTTATGATATAATGTTTGAAATTCCTGTTTTATTCTCATAAACATGAGGAGGCTAGTTAGCTGTGGATTTAGCAGTTAGATCTATAGTGAATCTCTACCGTGAATGCAGTGTTAAGGCATGAGATCTGCAAAATTAGGTGTGTTCACAGCAGCTTTCCTCTCCCATTTAGGCTGAGGATAGCCTCATTCTTATGAATCCATAAAGAAGTTTATATTTCCTGCTGACATTATGAGACTCTTGACATGCAGGTCTACAAGCGTGAAACATCCTCTTAATACATCTCTAAATGTAGCCACCCACATATTTTCTGTTTATGCTTTAACTTATAGCATAACTCTAAATAAAATAAATAAATAAATAAAAGTTTCTCCTAGTCTTTTAGGAGCCATTCAACATAGCTGAAAAACTTGGAAACCGTTGAAAGAAGCTCTCAGTGAGTGCCTGGTGTTCATATTCTCCAGATTAAAGAAAGAGAAATAAACAGAATAGTTCACTTTACAAGAGCATTTTTCTACTTTAAAGTTTATTCACAAGAAACTATTTCAAAACAAATATATCTATAATGTATTGTTGTATCAGTTTGACATCCTATCATAAAAGCATTTTATTGCACTGAAAAGCTCACTATTTTTTACCCGTTAGGCTTTAAATGTTTTGATTGCTTTTTTTTATATTTTGAAATACCTGCTAAAGACCACTACAGTTCTGGAAGTTCATCTTGAAAGAGAACTTTAAAGCATGGGTTTATTTCAGATAGCTGAAATAGTATCTTGTACTATGTGTCTGATAGCTATAAATACAAGCAGTATTGCTATAAATAGGGTAATAATACACATTCTTTTAAAAACCAAAACATTAAATTATTACATCTAAAAGGATAAATAAATAATATATTATGAAGTAAAATATAGTATAAGCCAGTATATTTATATTCTTTATCAACTAATGGTATAATTTATACATTATTACTACATATTATGAAATATAATATTTTAGAGAGTATTAGGAATTTTATATAGAAATACTTATATTAAAATTCCATATTTACATGCTGATTATACTGTGCATCATATTATCATATTATTTAATTTTTCTCTATATGTAATTGTAACATTTTTGTATTGTAATTCCAATGTAGTTATAAGATGCAATGTAATATGATATTAATCTATGCAATACAATAATGTAATATTAAAAACCGTTTTATTAAATATTGAGAGACAGTCAAGGATGCTTCCTATTCCTCCTACATATCACTAAAAGCAACTGAGGCTTATCCATACACTGCTGTAAAAGTTTGTAGCTGTCCTGCATGCATTAAGACTGGATTTTCTCTTATTGTCATTTTAATCTCTGGTACAATCCTTTGTCAATTATGATAAATCTGGAACTCTTGTTGTTAAACTTCCATTGCCTTTGAATTATGCCTGTTTCATATTTTCTTATTCACGTTTCAATAACTGCCATAAAATAGCAGTGAACTGCTAGTCCCCAGAGAACAGGGCAGCCTAGGGCATTAGCAGAGAATATTATGGGTTGTAGGACATGGTTGCTACAATCAGTATGTGTCTCCACATGAGCAAACTTCTATTAACTGCAGCCATAGAGGGACACATATCCCGAGACAAAGGGACAAGACACCTCCTAGAAACTGTATCAATCTCACAGACACACAAGAAAATGGACTTGGAAAATGTGTTAAATCATGCTACAAAAGCAAGAAAAACCTTTGTGTATGTGAGAAGAGAAGCAAAGTAATAGAAAATTTCTTACAGTTATGTAAAGTTCATATTGTCACCCCAGGGCATTACAACCTCAAGGCACCTGGGCTAAGCGGACATTTTTCCTTCAGGGATGGTTTACTTCATAGGTTCATGAGGGGCATAGAAAAGTGGGTTTTTTTAAACATTGTGAAAAGGAAAAACACTTGACAGATTGGCAAGAGTGGGCAAAAGTCACTACGTTTCCTACCCTCCCACTAACATACAAATTTCAGAGAAACACAATGGTATGGTTTGTTGCTAGGTGAGAGAGATGCAAACTGCACCTTTGCTTTCTTGGGGATAATATGATGGAACACATCAAAGCACTCCAGAACTGTCAATTACAACAGATTTTTGAGGCCATGTTTTAGTAAAAGAGCAGCTACAATTTCAGGAATCCTGCTTCCACATGAAAATAAAACACAGCTAGATGAGAAACTGCTGGTCTCATACAATAAAAAATAAAATTAAAAATACATCACTGCTCAAACTGGGTTCTTTTAGCAGCTGAACTTTTTGCCAGATGGCATTTTATAAAGAATAATGCATCATCTGTCCTCTAGAGACAGAATAAATCTGGTATAACCATACAGTCAGCATGAGTAGGCTTATGGTTTTTGCCCTGATATCGTAACAGAAACGCATTTCTGGACATACAGGATCAAGTTAACTGGTTCAGTTGAATAATCATGTCATGAACACATATGGTATAAATATTGTGGGATCATAGCCTGAACGGCATTCTTGAGTTTATTCATGGAGTTGACAGAGCGTAATCCTCTTTGTCATTGCTTCTGCTCCCTATTTGACATAAAGTTGCAAGTGACTAGGAAATATTGTTCTCTCTCCATCTTCCCTTTTAAAGTGACAGAAGAATTTTCTTGGAGGTCCCCCCACACCTATTTTATGAGAGATTAGAGAAGTTTCAAGGAAGCCTATGGCAAGAGAAAAATATGTCTTTGTCTATTTGATGTCTTCATCACTTGAAGTACAAGTCAATTTTTTTCCTAGCAAAATGAGCAAATTTGGCAATACTGCATCAATATTTCATTCTTTTATCCATCTGGGGTGTTAACCTCTCCTGGTCTTTCAGGTCTTTCTCTACCTGAAAGTTAAATATTAAACTAACACAGACAGGGATATGTAGAAGTCATTGGTGTCAAGTCTTCTCTTATACCAGCACTATTCTATTGACTGGACTAGAGATACCTAAAATTGCCACTTGTCTTATAGTAAAAGGAGAATTAGAATTATTATTCTCAGAACAGAACTAAAGTTACTTATTAAGATAATGAATAAGTATAGGTAATGCAGAAAAAGTTATAGCTAGAATGGCATTGTAAAAGTCACTCACATGACATTGCCTAAAATACACCAGATGTTTCTGGTAGTTCAGTCTAAGAAATATGAGCTTATACTAGAATAAATGGGTGCAAGGATTGCTAGAAAAATGAGATGAGAGGCTAATAGATCTTTGACTGTTTATGAGATATAACTGTAATCTATACATCTACAAATGATGGAAGATAACTATCCAAACTAAGAGCAATCTTGACATATGAATAAATTGATATAAACTGTGCATGAATACATTCAGTCTGGAAAGGACATTTTCCATCTATCATGCAATGATATTCTATAGTAACTGCACTTTCAGTGAACTATGAGCACTAAATATTGCTACATTCAAGCAAATGTTTGATATATCATGAAAATAATTACACACTGTGATTGCCTTCAAGGGCATGCAACTGACTCAGTGGTTCAAAAGTATCATTACTACTATCATTCTATACACCAACTTTAAGTTTTAACTGAGATCCCCAAAGCACAGAAGAAGCACTTTCCTGAAGATGGAAGAAAAAGAAATGAAAAAAAGGGAAGAAATAAGGAGATATCTCAGTTTTGTTGAGAACAAAATTGCATATCTGTACAAAAACACACAGGTAAAGTAATTATGAAAATAATCTCTCTCAATCACCTTACTGAAAATTGAATTCTGGCAATTTTCGGTGTATTATGGGAATATCTGTGAACTAAAAAATTTCTCTAGTTAGACAGACTGGAAGTTGCCTTTGTACATGTACAAGTGTATGTATATGCATATAATTGTAAACAATACAACATGCTTGATATATCTTCATCAGGGAAGAAATTATCCACAAGAAATTGTTAAAATTCTGGTTAAGTGTAATATGCTGACCTTTGTTTCATATTAATACTCAAATAAGCTCAAATAATGAGAAAATATTTTTCTCAAACAGAACTTTGTGTAAATAAATAAAACAATAAGGATATCCTCAAGAAATTCCATACTTCAGAAAAGGCTTGTGAAGTAAGTAATTGGTTAAATATGAATAGAAATGTTTATATCTATCTGTGTATATATATTCTGTCAGTTTACAGTTTCAACAAAAATTCAAACTTAAGAAAAAAAGGGGAGGTAGATATACATTTATTTTCACAGGTGTTATATATTATTACTGTTGATAAATATGTGTAATAAAGAAAAAGAGGATATATTTAAGGGGAAGAGAATATATTTAAGAAGTTTGCATCTTTCTGCAGTACATTGATTAATTCTACACTTAATCTTGTATTGGGAATATTATAGAAGATACTGTACTTGAGGAATTGGGGCTCAGCTTAGGGTTCAGAGGCATTGGCACTGGAAAAGGCTGTGCAAGGGCATTAGGACAGGGTGCCAACACTGCTGACTCCACACTTTTTAATCTGTGCCGCCTACGGCAAGGAGGACCTCTGCCACAGTGCCAAGTTGCCATTAGGGTTAGGGCTCGGCTAGGGCTAGGGCTAGGGTTATGGTCATGGTTAGGGTTAGGGTTGAGTGAGTAAAAGAGCTTACAGCTCCAGGGACACTGGGGCTGGAAGAGGTATGCCAAGGTGATCCCGGCAGGGCCCCAGATCTGGTGTTTGTACGTCTTCTTTTTTTGGTCCCACCATGATGATTGCCACCTCTGCCCCAGTGACAAGATGCCATTAGTCTGACTGTTAGGCTTGAGAGAGGAAAAGAGCCTAGAGCTCCAGGGACACTGGGACTGGAAATCTCATGCCAAAAGGATCATGGTAGGGCCACCACTTTTCCACCCTTTCAGATTAGGGCCATGCACGGAGATTGGCACCTCAGCCATTACAATAATATTCTTTAACGTGAAAAATCCGAACATTCTTAATTTAAGTGAAACCTATGGAATGGAAGGGAAGGGAAAGTAAATGTATCAAAATGAGCTCAAACTTCATCAAATGATTTCCACTGAAATCTTGAGATTTCATTTCCTTCCATGAAATGGAGGATTTTTATCATGGCAGGGTACCAAGATTGCTCACTCTACACCTGTTGAATCTGGGCTAGCCACAGTGGTGGGGATCTCAGCAGCAGCTGCAAGCTACCGTTAGGGTTTCTCTTAGGGTTCAGGGAGCTGAAGAGCCTACAGCTCCTGGGACACTGGCACTTGAAAAGGCAGAGCAAGGCATCACTGCAAGGCGCCATTATTGCCAACTCCACATGTTTTTCAGGTAAGCCATGCCTCTGGTGGACAGATAGAGAAAACACTCCTATGTGTCAAGGCAAGAAATTGAGTTTTGTTTGTTACAGTAAAAAAAATGGTAGCATGGTTTGAAAAGGGGTCTGAAACACTCCATGGATGACAATTCTGTGTAGTGTGCTTTGTCCACCATTTGTTGAAAACTGCATGAAAGTGAAGTTCCCAACAACTGAAGGGAGATAAGGGTTACTCATTACCCATATTTCTTTCTTTTTTTATCTTATTATTAAAACAGTTTTAGTGCCTTAAGTGCCTTTAGTGCCATAAAACGCTTTTATGCCTTTTTTATTGACATCTGGGATGAAACGTGCAAACTCTCCAGTGCAAACCAGATATCCTTTATTGTTACAGAAATTTCTCCTACATTCATATAAACTATTTTTCCTGCATATATTTATATATTTTTTCTTGCATGTTATGTTGAATCAGATACTTAAAGTTCTTTGTCTCTAATAAGTAAGTTGCTGAAACTACACTTTATACATGTTATCCATTATTGTAATTGGAACTCACAGTAAATGAAAAATGAACTGCGGATCAAAAAATTATTGTGAAGAAAATAATGCACAGTTCATGCCAGCTAGGTAGACAAAATTCATAGTTGTTTTGTTTCTTTATTTCTTTTGTTTGGATGCTTTTGCTTCTATTTTAAGCTCATGGTTTATTCTAGGCATAGGTTTCTCCTATATCTTTACATTTTCTCTTTTTTCTAATTAATCTTTCTCAATTCTCTTTTATCATGTCAGAAAGTTTTCTTTCTTACTCCTAATCTTTGCAACTGGATAAAATCAGCATCAATTATATGTGCACCAACAGATGAACATGAATGAATGTGTTTGATATCTCTGTTTTGCCATAAGGAGTTTAAGATTCCACACTTTGCTTTTTAAACAGCATTTTTCTCTTTGCTATGTCAATGGAAAACACTATTCTGATGGCCAAATTTGGCATCCATACACCACCTTTTTCCCCACAGGAGATGGGATGCTTTTGAAAGCATACGAATACCTTTAACAATATGCAGTATACTGCTAAAAAAAAAATATTAGAATAACATGAAGAGCTGAAGTACTCAAGTCCTATGCTTTATTGTACAGTTTCTCCATTCCTTGCATACTATTCAGTGGTGATTTGTCATTTGCTATCGATCCTCTCAATTTTTAGATATTTATGACAACAAAGTCATACTCTTTTAAAAAATATTTTATGTGTGAAAGTGAAAAAAGTTCAAAAAGGTGCATCTTCACAGAATCACAGAATTGCCAGGCTTGAAAGGGAGCTCTGGAGTTCATCTAGTCCGACATTGCTGCCAGGTTACACAGGAATGTGTCCAGGTGCGTTTTTAATGTTTCCAGAGAGGGAGATTCTGTGACCTCCCTGGGCAGCCTTTTTCAGTGTTCTGCAACCCTCAATGTAAAGAAGTTCTTCATCATGTTGAGATGGAACTTCTTGTGTTTAAGTTTATAGCCATTGCTCCTTGTTCTGTCACTGGGTACCACTGAGGAGTGTGGTACTATCCTCTTGACACCCATGCTTGAGATATCCATATGTATTCATGAGGTCACCTCTCAGTCTTGTCTTCTCTAAACTAAACAGAACCATCTCCCTCAGTCTTGTACAACTTTATTTGCACTGTAGTTTAGGTGCAAAATTTGCCTATGATGACAATGATTATCCACACTTACCACACTCTTGTTCACACAGAGAACAGTCTGAAATCTCCAGGAAAATATTAAAATGGAAAATGAGCTCCAGGTGTCTGCCTAATGCACTCCAAATGCACTCCTATTGCCTAATGCACTCTACTTCTGTCACCAGAGAAGAGGTAATCCAAACTAAAATTTTTTATATGCAAATAAAATTTTTTGTCTTTAGCTCTAACCATTTCACTGAAGAGATCTTCAGTACTACTGCCACAGTATCCCTATATGATGATTCTATATGGTCTTAGACTTAGCCAAGTACAAATTAATACTGACAATAAATAATTTTTTTCTTGTTGTTGTTCTAGACTTTAAATTTTTATTCATTAAATGGGATACATGCAGAAGAAAAAAAAAAGTACAGGAAGCATTTAGTAATAACTTGCTATTTTTCTGCTGTAGATTAATTTGCTGTGGAATCAATTATTCATATGAATCATCTATCTTCTGTACTGTTGGAGCAATGAAATGGGTTAACTAATTAGTGCTGAAGCTTAATGTCTGTTAGTAGGAGGACAGTTAGGACCTGTGCTCTGAGGTTTTGTCATAGTGACAGACTCAAGGGCAGTGTTTTGTTTTAATTTGCTACCTGACTGAATAAGACACAAAGGAGCTTTCAAACCCATGTGTCATGTCTTACCATGGTTATTATTTATGATGTATAAGTATGGTATATAAGTATGGTATTCAGAATTTTAGAAGCCTTTTTTTTTTTTGTCTGAATTCTCTGTTCAATACTATGTAAAACAATTTTCTTTAAATCACTTGTTTACCATAGTTATTTGAATACAATAATAAACACATTCAAATATGAATGTACCTTAGTCATTGAAAGTATATTGACTTCTAGCATGAAAATACCATAGAAACAAGTAACTTCTGAATGCTCTTTTCTAGTCATGCTGTATATCCTCATTTTAGCAAGTGGTTTGACACAATCTCCAATGGTCTCCTTATCACTAAATTGGTGAGATATGAGCTGGATAAGTGGATGACGTGGAAAACTAGTTGTACTGCTGGACTCAAAGTGTTGTCATCAGAGGTTTAAAGTTCAGAAAATGGAAAACTTTTCAGGCATAAGTGCTAGGAATGGTATTGTCTATTATCTTCATTAACAACCTAGAGAGTGGAGTGAAGTACATTCTCAGCAAGTTTGTGAACAACAAGGTACATAGAAGACAGACAGATTCCTAACAGAAGTGAAATTAGAAGCAACGGACACAGGTTGGAACATTGGAAAATTCCAATTAAATGTGATGAAGAATATGTTACTCTAAGGATTGTCGAATACTGGGACATCTTGCTCAGAAAGTTTCTGAGATGTCTGTCCTTTGAGATGTTCAGGACTGTACTGGACACAGCCCTGAGAAGCCTGATCTGACAGATCTGCTTTGAATAGGTTTGTACTAGAGACCTCCAAAGGTCCTTTCTGATTGTCGGTGTCCTGTGACCAACACACAGCATTCTGTACTTCCAGAGATTCACCCACAAAGCTCTGAGCATAGTCCTGAGCAGAAGGACCCACAGGTACCTGCCGTGGACACTCCTCTTGTCAAAGCACAAAACAGCATGCTGTCCCCGTCAGTGACCCACATGTCTGGGTCACAATAGACTGGCGTTTTTAGTCTGTGGAGCACAAGTATGTGGGGCAGGGGCATGTACCAGAAAGGAGAGACTGGTGTAAGGCACTTTTCTTGTATGACAAATTTAATGTTAGTTATAATGAGTTGTTCTATATAAATTCAGGAAATGAATATTAGCATTACTGTAACAGTTCTTAGGTGTACTCTTTATTTTTTTGTGGGAGTTGTTAAAATTTTAAATGGGCTAACCAGGTATTCTGATTTCCAGGTAAAAGAGTTCTTTCATTTTTGACAATAACAGAATTTTGCTTTAACAATAGAGGGTTTTGTTAGTTCCTTCTGTATCACCTATGTAAGAAGAAGCTGGGTCTACAATGAATGTCTTACTTTTGCCTGAATTACAGTCATACAGTTTAATTTTAGCCATGTATTACTCAGAAGAGTTCTTTATGAATGCCAGCATCATGTACTGACCTGCCAGCAGTTCATTTGATCTGATGATGCTGATATTACCAATTTCCACAAAATACGAGTTGATGTCTAGTAGCTTCTTGAATTGTCAGATAATGAAGCAGTCCATGCTGTAATCACAGTTAATGGAAACAGAATGGTTTCCAAACACTGTGAAAGAGTTTTGCAAAGTAGCAGAAACTCTGTATGCAGTAATACAGAAACTACTATTAGAATACCAAATTCTTTACAAAAAAGAGCAACAAAAAGTACTGTAATAATGATCTGAATATTAGGAATTTTGTACATAAGAAGCTTATGAAACTTTTTAAAACATGACTTACATTAAAAAAATTGAGCGTATCATAAATATTAAAAAGAATCCTGTTAGCTCAAATTGTAATTATTGGTTGAAAAAAGCAAAATAAAAAAAACCCAATAGATATGATGCATAACTTGTGGTGAAGGTGATTAGTCATTGGATGAATTGATCTAATGTTACAATATGTTAAGGAATTCTCTCTGTGTGCAGTCCTTGATTAGACATCCAGGCTTAGATGACTGAAAATTGCACAAGAACTCACATAGAATTTTCAAGCTTGACTTGGGGATTTTCTGGAAGAGATTTTTTGTTCTCTGTAATTAGGGGGGAGAGCAATCTAAGAGTTTCCCATTATTTTAAGGTGTTTTACATATGGAGAGGTCTTATTGATTTAAAAATTCAAATTTAATCATCTTATTAAGTCTACTGTCAGCTAAAAAATTATTTCAATGTGAAATAGCATTTAATATCAAAACAACAAAATTGTCATAATTACATTCACTTTTCCCAGTGTTCTCTTCCAAAAATATGTGAAGAAACACAAGTGTAAATTTCCTGTATCTTAAGTGATTTTGTCCAACCATTCTGCTCACCTCGTAAAGTTTTCTTATTATCAATATTTATTATTCATATCTTTACATTGACCTTTGACTTATTTTATTGCTTGTGTTCTTTTTATCAGATAATTCATCATTTGCCCCAGTGTATAAGTAAGGAGCATTATTCAGGACATTTTCAGTGACAAGAAAACATCACTTCACTGTGAAAATTCAATTTAAAATGTTTCACTTAAAAAAAAAAAAAACAAAAAACTTAGTAGTTTTCAGCTATTCATACATAAACCAGCCATGCATTTAAAAAAACCAAAAAAACCCAAAAAAACCCCAAACCTTAAACCTCATTGTTGTATGATGGTTTTTTACATTCTGTTCATTTGCTTTCACACTTTTTTTTAAGAAACTTTAGTCCTTCTTCATTAAAACCTCAGACAGGTGGGACAAAAAGAAGTCTTTACAATAACCACAAGTGTAGTTTTCCATTTTCATATTTAAAGGAAGGCAAGAAAACCAATAAACTCAGAGGTTTCAGTATTAAACTCAATATGGTAAAAATAGAGATATTACATCAGTCATTTCATAACATATGTCTTCGTATATGTTTAAAAAATCTGTACATATTGAGCCAGGAACTCTAGGAAGGTCTGTGGCTCTACCTCATTTGCAAACTTTTTGAGGCATCTATTGTAGGTGTCAAGTTTTATCATCACTTCCAACAGAGTGGATTTATAGAGGCTGTAGTACAGGGCTTGATTTATGAGCTAAGAGAGCACAGCATAAGCACGTTATTTGTAAAGCTGAATATTATTATCTAAAATTATGATCCTAATAATGATAGTGCATAAATTATCCAGCAGCTTACATATTTACAACAAAGCCCATTGAGGTCTTAATTGTTGCTTGTTAGAATATTAACATAACTATGACTGGATCATGCACTGGTTCTTGGCATTTCACTACCAAACTTGTCTGCAGGATCTAATCCAGAAGAAAACTTGAAGAGCACCTACATTCACCAAAGAAATTCTGTTCTTCAAAATACACTGTTTTCCTCTCTTTTATGCAAAATTAAAATATTTCCTTGAGGTATAGATGACATGATTCAAAGCTCTTGCTGCTTAACTAGATCTACAGCATGTGTCCCTCCTTTTTGATGTTGCTGAGTCTTGGTTCTGGATTTAGTATTTAATTTGGTTATATGTTTGGTGTATAAACTTCAGCTCTCCTCAGTTTTACCATACTCTAAACCTTTCTTTTGGTTAGTCTATCCAAATGAAACATTTATGTTCCTTTTTCCCCCTTTCTTTATTTCAGAGAAGTCTACAGAAATTTTAAATGTAGATTATACACTATTTTTGATCTGGATTTTTGACTTTGTATTACATTGCATTACAGTGGCTTTTTCTGCAACATGTACAAGGTTTCTATTTTATATATATATAGATATATATGTAGTGGGGAAAATCGTTAATCCTGATGCCTAATAAAATGCCTTGTTTTCTATGTGCTTTTTTTTTTAAATTATGTTTTTCTAAACAGAGGAATTACACTTTCCCCTAGTGTTCCTGTTTACCTCTCCTCCAAAAGTCCACTGGACATCTTATGTAGATGACAAAATGATGAGTTAAAATATATGTATTTTTAAAATTATAATTGTTTGTTTTTCTGAACATAAAGAAAAGCATGAAGCATGAGGAAACACTTCTCACTTACTGCACGAAGAAAACTGGGAGAAAGGGAGGGAGTCTGTTTATGAAAACCATTCAGTCTTACAGATGTACAGATGTACAGCAGACATGAGTGGGCCTTTTAGTTGCTTCAACCTCTACCTGCTTCTCAATCCCAGCCCATGCCTGTCTCGCTTCTGGATGATTTTCTCTACTTTTCTTACTGTGCTTTAATTTTTAACAACTGGAATCAGACATTTCAAGCATTTTCTCCTTTTTCTTGCCTAGTATGCCAGACTATGTCATAGTGTAAGAACATCTCCAAGTAAAATTTATGGTGTTCCTCAGTCTGCCTCTTTGAAGTCTGCTTTTATTACATTTGGTGCCTTGCCCATTTTGAAAATCAAGTTAGAAAATTCTCTCCATATTGTTTTCTATGACCTTGAAAATGTCTTTTACTCAGTTCCACTCTTTCTAATGACCTGCATTTGGCAGTCATAACAGAACCTCACTATTACATACCTTGGCCTGCTGCCAGAACTGGAGGGAAGAAGGTACAATGCCTGTCAATTATGGTTTCCTCTGCATTTTGTTGATGAAACAACTCTCCAAACACTTTCTGAATCAATCCACTGAGACTATCTTTTTTGAATTCTCTTTATTCTTTAATTCATATCTCCTCTTTGTGTAAGTTTTCAATGTTGGCAGCTGGACTAGCTTTTTCTACAATACCTTTCTGTTTTATAGAATATTCCAGATTCAGGCATCTTTTACTTTTTCCCCACTGGCAAAGATGTGTGAAAAACGTTTCTTCTGCTTTTTTTGTCAAAATTTAGAGGTAAAACCAACCCCTCTACCCCACCAGCACCCTGATCTTTTACCTTGACAATTATCCTTGACATTCTATTTTTAAAAAAATTTAAGTTTTTCCTTTTTTTTTTCTTTGTTGCAAGGCTTAGAAAAGGAGACTCAGGGGAGACCTTACCACTCTTTACAACTACCTGGAAGGAGTTTGTAGCCGTGAGGGAGTCTGTCTCTTCCCCCAGGCAAGTAGTTACAGAACACGAGGACACAGTCTTAATCTGCGCCTGGGGAGGTTCAGGTTAGACATCAAGAAGAATTTCTTCATGGAAACAATTGTTAAAATTGGAATGGGCTGCCCAGGGTGGTACCACTGTCCCTATGACTGGATGTGGGACTCAGTGTCATGGTCTAGTTTACAAGGTGGTGTTCAGTCATAGGTTGTACTTGGTGGTCTTGGAGGTCTTTTCCAGCCTAAATGGTTCTGTCATTCAGAGATTTTGTGGTTTTTACAATAGTATCTCAATTTTGGTGGACTGATGAAACATCTTGTTTTCAGCAAATTCTGTCTTTTATGTGATGACTTCTTCCTGGTCTTAGGAAATGAAAACCAGACACGGCTGGAGGGTTGAGGGTCATTTACCTCAGTATTTTAAAAGGATCCCATTCAATGCATCACTTCGCCAAGGTGGAATGTGTCACGATGCCCACCATGCATACCCACCTCCCATAAATCAGTATATAATTTATAGAACTTACACATTAGCATATCTATCAAAGGGGTTCAATAAGCGGGCTTAGATGATCTAACCTTTAGTTTACAGAACATGTTCTACTAAGGGAACCTTGGCTCCTCAAGATAGTAGAATGTTTGGTCTCCTGACTCTACAGGACCTTGGAACTATACTAAGTTATCAGACTTAAAGAATTACAAATAAGCATGCTAATACTTGTGGATACATAGAACTGTGTTAAAGGTATATAAAAGAAAAAACTAAAATCCTCTTGGCATCAGTGGGTGATTTATCAGCCACTCATGAGATTTGCTTTTCTACTGTGATACCAGACCTTAGTTTTTTGTGACATCTCTTTCCTATGTTCCTATGATGCCTAAAATGTTATGGGTTGCAAATTATAGCTTGCAATGCTAATATTTAGAAAAGGATGATTATGAAAATTCTAGAGATGCTGGGCTTGACAGCAGAACTTATGTAGATACAACATTTTTGTTTTAATTTACTTAAACAAGGAAAAATTTTTTTTATTGAGCAGAAAGGAAAAAACATTGTTTTTTGAAAAACTATTGATTTTTCAAATATGAAGTGAATGGCAGACAGTTACTCTGAATTTACTAAACTGCTCGAAGTAATTTGTGAAAAAACTGTATGAAAACCATGCATATATAGTTACATGCTTTGGGCTGGACCAAAATGATTGGAAAAAAAAAAATGTTGTTCTGGGGTGAAAGGCACTGCTTCAGTAAGTGAGATATGAACTAAAACTGTCCAGGTCAAAATTGTCCACTGGAAAACCAAATAATTACTATGGACAAGATCACCAAAAACTTTAGTATATATATCTATGTATAGGAAATAAATAATAAAAAATAATTAAAAAGTACAAATTAATTCTTAACGTATTTGCATTCTTATGTTTGGGGAGGGAGACAAAACTGTAATTATAAAACAGTCAAAACCGGCTAGTTTGCTTTTCTGGGGCAATGCAATCAATAAGCCTACTGTCAGCATATGGCTACCATCTGAGTTGGAAAAAAACTAGGAAAACAACAGCCCTGTGGTGGGAGTAAATGTATAGACAACCAACATCTTGAAAAAAACTGAGTCTGAGTTTGAACTGCTGTGGGTGATGGCCAGGCTACCAGCCAAATCAGCCACGCTGATGTGGTGGAGAGTGTGTTCTTTTCCCTCAGACCTGTGGTGCTTGCCTGTCACAGCTGGACCGCAGTGTTTTGTGTGAGTTTGTATTCCGTTCAGAAAGTGGATTTGCTGTAGGATAGAGATCATGGAATAAAAATAATAATTTACCCACTATACTCATGTTCTGTCATAAAAAAATTAAATTATAGAATCATAAAATCATTTTGGCTGGAAAAGACCTCTAAGGTTATTGAGTCCACTGTTAACCTGACATTGCCAAGTCCATCACTAGGTGCCATAGCTACAGGTTTTTTAAAGAACACCAAGGATGATGACATAACCATTTTCCTGGGCAGCCTGTTGCGTTTCTTGACAACTGCTTTCCTGAAGAATTTTTTCCTAATATCCAAAATAAAATCTAACGCATTTAGCTGTTGGGTTTCTGTCCTCATGGCTATCTCAATCCTAAACTTCTCCACAACATACATGCTTGATGACTTTCTAGTTAAGAAAAACAGAGCATGTGAGCAGAACAGTTTGCAGCGATGTAGCACTGCAATGCAGCATTGCCATTACTAATGCTGTAAGTCTGTAAGGCCTCGGGGTTGGGGCTTGTCAGGCCTGCTCTGACTGAACTTCTGTTGACCTGCCTGCAAATTTGTTTTGCTTGGTTTAGCAGTGACAGAATTTTCCCTATTTGATCAGGTGACTACAGCTGATTTGCTCTACTTTTAGAACAGCACAATCCTAGTTGAAGTAAGTATTTATTCTGAATAGATATATATAGCTCTAGTACAAGGCAATAACATGGACAAATACAGATATGGCAGGACAGCAGTGACCTGGAGAAGTGAGGACACAGGACATGATGCAGAGGAGCCCAGAGAAGCATTGAGAGGGTGGGCATAATACTTGGAATAGGGGTTGAATCTGAAAACTGTGTGCACAGTGATTTTATCTGCATTCCTTTTTCTGGTAACAACTAGATCTAGACTAACGAAGGTTAGATGCATTATTTCTTTTATACTAAATGTGAAATCTTGGCTTTACTTATATATTAGAGGCTCTTACTTTGCAGCTTTCAGCAAGCTTAAGTATCCTATAACGACTTCACGTTGCTTCATAACCATTGCCCTATCAGGTAATTTTAGCAGTAAAATGTACATTTTACTGTCACCAATTTTGAAGAATTTGACTTTATTATTTTATGTAGCTTGGGAGAAAAAAAAATATAAACCTGCAAAAATAGTGTAATTGGTAACCGTCCTCAATAAATGTTCAGCAAGAAATTTCATTCTAAGATTTACATAGAGACTATTTTAAATGAGAAGGAAGGATGGAAGGGAGGGAGGGAAGGAAGGAAGGGAGGGAGGG